>LD689012.1:3666720-3693775 GCA_003118335.3 Papilio memnon
CATCTACGCACATTATTTTTTTCAAGATTATACATTGAACCAGCTCGATAGAATTTACACTGAAAAGTGCCCGTTTTTCTGATTTCCTGGGTGGGGCTGGCCTTAAGAAAAGAATTCCGTATGCAAACTATGACCTGACACTAACCTTGACTCCGATATTTTAAACGTTTGTTAGCCAATTTTTAAGGAAAAGTTTCATGTTTTCCTGGTAGAAAACCTACGATATAAACACGATAGTCGTAGTATTTCAATCTTACTAATCTTACTCTCTCACTAATTATAATCTTATCTTACTAATTATAAATGTGCAAGTTTAGATGGATGGATGGATGGATGGATGTTTGTTAGAGTTTGTAACCTAAACGGCTTAACGGATCTTGATGAAATTTGGCATAGACGTAGAGGATAGTCTGGAAGAACACATAGGCTACTCACTTTTGTTTTTTTTAATTCCACGCGGACGGAGTCGCGGGCGAAAGCTAGTCACTAATATTACTAATATTGTAAAATACGAAAATTTAATTGGATGGATGTTAGTTGTCGGTTTGTAGCCTAAACTGTTGAACGGATCTGGATGAAATTTGGTGTAGATGTAGAGGATAGTCTGGAAGAACACATAGACTACTTGGTTTTTTTAATACCACGCGGACGGAGTCGTGGGCGAAAGCTAGTTAAAAAATAAAACAAAGTTTTTTCGAGAATAAGTAACATTTGAGATTTTCAACAATTCGTTACACGAGGGAGCAAAAGACATAATTTATACAAAGAGAGAAAGAGAGCGAAACATTAAAATTTTGAATAAATAATTTTACTGATCTTGTTATATTGGTCTACAATTAAAACGTCCTTATTACGTGTGCGAACTGGAAACATTCTATAATATTCATTCTCAAGTAATGTTTGATAATAATAACTGTATCGCGTTGCATATTTAAAATTTTCTCTTGATTAATCACCGAGTAAAGTCCATTCACTTTCCGAGTTTCCCACACAGCGCGGCCAACGGACGTGTTTAGATATACTAAAACAATTCACAAATTTAACTTTACTGTTAAGAAAACGGAAAGAGAATAAACCCAACAGCTGTGCATAAGACATGAAATGTGCAGAATGTTTTTCTGTCCGTTACCTTATTGTTGTCGTTTTGTTCCCAGTCACACGAAAGTTTTGCATAAAGCCATTGTTCAAACGATATTTGTTAGACGAGTCGAAAATAATATTTTACACCTATTACGGTCGTATACTAAAACGGATCTTAAACATCGCTCTGCTTACAATCTGACAGACGTTAAAATTTCAATGGAATATTAAGTTTAAGCAAGACCTTATCATTTAAGACGTCGTAGTATTCGGGTTGGTTTTTAACGCGACATAACTTAGCGTGTGTTAGGCAGATTTTGTTTGATTAGAGGTCAATAACTATTGCGTGAGCCACGAAACGGTGAATAATTATGACCACTGTACAGTTTTACAATGGCAATTAATATTAATAATTGAATAACAATAGTAAAGACATTAAAAAAAATAGATGTAAAACCGTGAAGATAGATTATTTCTTAACAAAGATTCCTGGAACTACACATATTTTTAAATAATAAACATTATTCAATACTAGCTATTCTCATGCGGCTTCATCCGCGTGAAACTATAAAATCTTTATTTCATTGTTTACCTATATTTGTCAAATTATCAATTGCAAATGTCAAAATGACATGACATGATGACAAACCATGACAATCTTGTTTCCTTGATGTTGGCACCAACTTATGGTCTCTTTCCCACATTAGGGTTTTTATCCAAAATATTTACCCCCTAAGTTTAATGGCGTGAAAATAATTAGCCTAAAGCGTGAAGTAAGTGTATGGCTTTTTATTAAAAAAAGAATTATTCAAAAATATGCTGTAATTGCTACCATTTTAGGCAACAAAGAAGTGTGTGTTTACGCTTTATTATATTAGTATAGATAGGCTACATCACACCTGAAAAACAAAACCTTTGCAATTCTAAACAAGTTCGAGAAGAAATGTTTTAACTACGCGCACCGGGTCACGTAGGCGCGGTTATTTTTCTAGCGCAAGGGCGGGCTATAGGAATGTTTTGGTAGTGACGAGATTAACTACATCTGGTTGAATAACAGGAAACAATAGCAGTTGAGTAAACATCGTTGACATTGGGGTTTTGTATTAGTTACTGAAGGTAAGGATGTCACAACATTTTGCATGGCAATTTTACCCTTTCAGAACCATTCATTCATTCGGTCTATTATCTCAATGAATGAATGGCAGCATTCACTCCTACAACAGTACAAGTTGGAAATAGCTTTGAGAAAAGTAAAAGATAAACATGAAAGGCACAATGTTCCAACATGAAGTGGAACAACCATTGATTATTGACATAGAAATAAAATTCCGACGCTTTGGTTGCTCGAAGCTTCCATCATTAAAAGTACTGATGTATCCCAATCAAAAAAAAATCGTAAAACAGAAGCCATTATAAAAACAATCTGGAACATTTACTTTAAAAAAAACTTTTGTAGACGCACAAAAGTAGGGTACGCAGCACGATTAGCTGTTGTACGAATAGCACACACAGAAGACAGGCGTCAAGTTAGGTGGTAGAGACCACTTTAACATCTTCGCAACATTGGTAGAGCTAGAGCTCGCTTTAACATCTTCCCACGAATGGGTCGGCTCGCCCAATGAAATACCACGATCACACAAGCGTGAAGTGGAAGCAATTCCGCGTTTCGTCTGATGTGTGTGGTGCAGGCGGCCCAACTTTAGTCCCTTTTTCTTCCCACCCTTTTTCTCATAATAGGATGGAAAGGGAACGTGGATTTGACGGTGGAGGAGACGCATAGATAGGATATTTCCTCTTTCTATGCGTCTCCTCTTCCGTCGATTAAGGGTAGGCAACGCATCCGCTATTGCGAATGTCTATGGGCAGCGGTCGCTTCGCCATTTTCGGCGGATTCAGGTGGCCGCTTCTCGTTTGCCACCTTATAAAATAAAAAAGTGAAAATAATTTCTCTTGCCTGATGTGTTCCAGCTAAATTGAGATTCTTTTTTTCGTTCCATCAACTAACTATATAGCATGTATACAAAGATTTGAGGACTATTGTTCTTATAATGAAATATGATTGTCCAAACGAGGTAAGGTGGTTAGATATACGCGGAAATATCATTTGTACTTGTTTCTTGTTATCACTCTGTAATTAGCACTCAGGCGAAGATTGTTATCAACATTTCTTATCCTTTAACATTGACCTCCATTTTAGTTGTGTGATTTGAAGATAAACATTTTTTAATTGTTAAAAATCACACAAATATAAAAAAAAACCCTTTAAATTTTGTTGATTATTTTTTATTTCATAAGGAATTAAATAGGCACAGTAAGTGGTATATTGAAACTAAATCTAATCTAATCGACTATTTTAGTAACCAATAAACGACTGTGAGTGCGTCAATTAAATGCAACATTTTTTAAGTAAAAAAATAATTTAATAATTAAAAAATCTCTCTGAATGACTAGGCAATCATAAAGTACGCAGTACTTTGGTAATCCCACGCGCGGTTACGAACAAAATGGCGTCATGACCTTGAACCAAGGGGATGCCGCGTCCCGTCTGACCGAGACATTATTATCGATTGTATTTACGTTGGGTTTCCACTGCTGAAATACCTGTATAAAACATAATGTTATCTCTGTTTGTCAAAAGTCGTTATGTAGTGAAAACCCGCGGCTATTTTATTTTTCGTCTTTTATAAACTAAATGACTTATGGCATTTGGCTAATTTTTAAGATTCCTTACTGCTCTTACTGACAATTACATGGTCGTCATTATAGATTCCATAAAGAAATAAGTTACCTTGTAACTTACTTGAAGCGTAATGAGACGAGAATTTAAAGTTACATGTTATTACGATTAGGAAATCTTATCCGTAACAAAAATAACAAACCTTTTTAGAGAAGTAATCTCAATCTGGAATCTGCAAAGGTTTCGAATTACCTGAAAAAAGAAAAAAAACGTTTATAATCTCCGCTCAATGCTTAATATCCATCGATTAACTTTAATTATACTTAAAGCCGGGTACAAAAACAAATTTTATATAAATAAAACCTGTTTTCAAAGATTCGCTAATCTGCAAACTTATTGCTAAAACGACCTCTCCCAAATATCCTGTTTAAAATAACTACCATCGAGAAATATTAAAATAGAAATTAGCTAAAAATACGAACAAACATTAAAAAAATAAAGTAACCAACAACAAATAACGCATATAATGTTACATACAAATTGCCCAGAAAACAATCTTAAGAGAGGACTAGTTAAAAAGGTCTAGAGCAAACACACTAGGGCAGACTTTTCCAGCTTACTGCTGGTCATATAAGTTTGGCCGTAATAAGTGTAAAAATCTAAAACCTAAAAGAATCTCTTCCAATAATGGACAATCACAACCAAGGCTTCATAAAACCACCTGTCGCGGCGCCTCCTCTGCAATCAGGCGCTAATGTTATCGCCAACACCTAATTGGCTGGCGTATCAAAGCGGCGATAGTTTTGCGAGCATTTGTTTATAAATACCGGGCATTGGACATTCAGGCATGACCTAGCCTAGTTGATTGCTGACTGCGGCTGACGGATAACATTACTGTTAGCACATATGTGATTACTGCCTTTAAAATAGAATACTAAGGCCCTGTCCCACCAAATTGTAAATTGTCTGATAATCCAACGTGTAAAATATGTGATAGAAATATCGGATTGTGTTCCCTTATGACAGTGACGACATTTTTACGTTATCTGAGCCTCTATCAGCCAGTGGTGGGATAGGCCCTTATAATGCTTTGTCGCCCTAGTCCATTTTACAAACCTCGCCAGATACCCGACATTGTATTCATTTTTATATGTGCATTTGTTACCTTTAATGCATACCAAACATACAGGAAAAAAACAACTCTTCATTTCGAATACATCTATACTAATATAACAAAGCGTAAACACACACTTCTTTGTTGCCCAAGATGTCAGCAATTACAGCATATTTTTGAATAATTCTTTTTTTTAATAAAAATCCCTACACTTACGTCACGCTTTAGGCTATATATTTTCACGCTATTAAACTCAGGGGGTAAATATTTTGGATAAAAACGCTAATGTGGGAAAGAGACCATAAGTTGCTGCCAACATCAAGGAAGCAAGATTGCCATGCCATGTCATGTCATTTTAACATTTGCAATTGATAATTTCACTAATGTAGGTAAGCAATGAAATAAAGTTTTTATAATTTCACACGGATGAAGCCGCATGGGAACAGCTAGTTTTCCTCATAAAAAAATAAAAACATAGCAAAATAAATAGAATTTAAAGGTACTTTAGCGGCGTTTATTACGAGGTATTTTTAATATTCCAGTCCGTCGTGTTACATTTAATGTGAAGAAACAAATATTCAATATTTTTATTTAATCAATAAAACAAGGAGCAGTACATAGAATGGAAAACATTCGTGTTGGTGTCAACGAACTTTGCGCGCGATAAACGTATACAGCTACACTCAAGGTCAAAAATACAGAACGAAATTGTCGATAAACGCTTTATATTAAAGAATAGCTGTTGCTCGCGACTTCGCCCGCGTGGAATTAAAAAATATAGCCTATGTTACTCACAGATAAATTACCTTTCTAATGGTGTAAGAATTTTTAAAATCAATCCAGTCGTTTTTGAGTTATTTCAATACATACAAAAATACAAATATTTCCTCTTTATAATATTAGTATAGAAAAAAGTCCAATATCAATCTGACAAAAAAAGGGAAAATTGTAAAATACTTAATTGCATACATTTTCATCAATATCCCAAACAACTACCAGGGTATCAGAAGAAGGTAAGGAATAAGATGTCGTCTAAGGCGAAAGTGGAAAGTTCGAACCTCTAGGTTATTCTAGAAAATTCTATTAAACAATCTTGTATTGAAATAATGAACATTTCAGAATGCAAATATATGACACAAATGAATACAAATACATACAAAGATACCCCGAAGGTCGCTAGTATTTACATATATTGAAGAGTGCATGAAAATTATAGATAACGGTTATCTTTGTATTTGTCAAGATAATTATTCTGTTTATGTTTTCGCTTCGTGTACTTGTAATATATAATTAGACTCAGAGTATTATGAAGGACTCTTACATAATTACAAGGTCATACCATGCACGTATTTGCAAATAAGGATACAAATGTTTATTTTATTAAAAGCAAAAAGATGCTATAAAAATATTTATGAACGAGCTGTCGCCCGCAAACTGCTACAGAACATTCCCTCCCGTTTTTTTTTTTATATACAATAAGGTGGCAAACGAGCAAGCGACTACCTAAATCCGCCGAAATGGCGAAGCGACCGCTGCCCATAGTCATCCGCAATTGCAGATACGTTGCCTACCCTAAATCGACGGTGGAGGAGACGCACATAAAGAGGATATTTCCCCTTCCTATACGTCTCCTCCACCGTCAAATCCACTTTCCCATCCAATCCTCTCCTTATATGAAATCGTGCTAAGATGTTAAAGCGGGCTCTACCACTGTTAAAATCCCGTGTGTATCTACATTTAACCAGCTACATTCCAGTCAAAGTCCCGTCCAAGTCGGTCCACCCGTTCCAGAGATAGCGTTCTGTCGCCATTTTGACAGCGCGGAATTAAAAACAAATGTAGCCTATAATATGCCCGTCCGTATCAGCTACCCTCCAGTGAAAGTCCCGTTAAAATCAGCCCAGCCGTTTCGAAGATTACCCGGAACAAACGCGGTTTGCGGACAGACAGACACATTTTTTAAATGCGATTTTCGTTATTAGCAACGCAAATACATCATCTTCCCGAAATCTGGAATTTTTCTATTGGATATTACAAACAGACACTTCAATTTTATTATATGTATAGAAAATACGAGTAGATATAGATTTCATGAGTACCTAAACGACTGTGTTTTGCTTAATTTTGTAGTTTTTGTTCTACGATATAATAAAATTACAAGAATAAAATAAAATATGTTTATTTCAACTCCGATTAAAGTTTAGTTTTATTTTTTAATTGAATTTCTTTATCGCGATATCCTTGCGTCCAAATTTTATAGGACCTGTTAAAATGAGACTTGCTTTATTTCTTTTTCTTTATAAATAATATTATTTAACAAAGACTAGCTTTCACCCGCGACTCCGTCCGCGTGGAATAAAAAAAAAACAAAAGTGAGTAGTCTATGCTTTCTTCCAGACTATCCTCCACGTCTATACCAAATTTAATCGAAATCCGCTTACCCGTTTACGCTACAGACTCTAACAAACATCCATCCATCCATCGTTGTCGAACGGAATAAATAGTATCCTATGTCCGTCTCCTGGCTCTAAGCTACCTCCTCACCAATCTTCAGCCATATCGGTAAAGCCGTTCTTGAGTTATATATAGTGTAACTAACACGACTTTCTTTTATATAATATACTAGCTGTTGCTCGCGACTTCGCCCGCGTGAAATTAAAAAAACATAGCCTATGTTACTCACGGATAAATTACCTTTCTAACGGTGAAATAATTTTTAAAATCAGCCAAGTAGTTTTTGAGTTATTTCAATACATACAAAAATACAAATCTTTCCTATTTATAATATTAGTATAGATATAGACTAAGGTCACAAAAAGTTGCAACCGATAATACTTCATATAATAAAATAAAAGCGTTTACACAGTTTGGGCAGTGGAAACTCGAAGGATGTCGCATGTTTGACCACGTGCCACCATTCTGATGGTACAACTGACGCGCATGTCTCTTTATGCAACGCATAAGCACAACATGTATGCTGTAACCATCCTTTGTTTATGTGCGCCTGGTAACTTGTCTGTATTCATTACGTAAGTTTTGAACCGTTTTAGTGGAAATTTACTTTTCCTAAAAAGCTTATGACCAAAAAAATGACATTATTTCATTGTATTTTAGTTTTTTAGATAATATTATGATAAAAAAACAAAACTTTGCGATTTTTTTGCACTTTATTTTACCAACAGCCCGACCGGTCTTTCCTCATTCCTAGCGTCAACAACAAATTGTTCACGCAAGTAACCGTAATTTGCCAACAAGGGTTTCAAAACATACCTTTTTGTCATTATGTCATATCTAAGCAACAATAACATTGAAAATAAACTCATTGGTTTTGAAGTATACAAAGTGAATTGTTACAACTGCATTCACATACACCGTGATAGTTAATTAAAAATATGCATCCATAAGCGAGAATGTTAACATAAACAAAATTATTATTAACAAAAGTTTAAAATCAATTATCAGAGGTCGTATGAAGGAGTCAGTCGAGGCATATCGTGACATGATCAACAAAGTTGTCTCACACGAACAGTGGGTTTCGTCTGCCGTTACATTTGCGTTAATACTTATTGCCATTCCTCTCACTCTCTTTGAAGAAAGAGAGACAGTAATAAATGTCACGGGCAGTGGAGTTTCACGGTAATATTTATAAACGTAAACACAGTATGCACGCATACTCACACGAAGGCAATACAGCACACGTAACGAGTTCGTGTGCATCAAAACACGACCGCGGCCACGGGACCGTATAAAAATAGATCGACTCGCGTACGATACGGCGTTTTGATATGGCGCCGCTTCGGACATCAGTGTGGTACAAGTTAAAAGACTGTGCGGTCAGTCAGTCATTCAGTAATAATGATTATTCGTGATGTCTAATAAAAATTGAACAACAAATTAGAAGAATCGCACTAATTTCTCTTTTAAATCTATACTAATATAATAAAGCGAAAAAACACACACTTCTTTGTTGCCTAAGATGTCAGCAATTACAGCATATCATTGAATAACTCATCATCATCATCTCCTCCTCCTTATCCTACTACTACGTAGGGTCGGCGCACCGGGTTCTCGTCCTCCAATCGTGTATCGAAAAACCCTTAAATTGTTTTGGCTTACTTATTTTGCAGCCGGCCACCTGCCTGTCGCCAACCCTACTTGGGAGTATAAATTATTATCATTGAATAACTACATTTAAATAAAAAGCCCTACACTTACGTCACGCTTTAGGCTATATATTTACACGCTATTAAACTGAGGGGGTAAATAAATTGGATAAAAATCCTAATGTGGGAAAGAGACCATAAGTTGCTAATAACATCAAGGAAGCAAGATTGTCATGGTTTGTCATCATGTCATGTCATTTTGACATTTGTAATTGATAATTCGACAAATGTAGGTAAACAATGAAATAAAGTTTTTATAGTTTCACGCGGATGAAGCCGCATGGGAAGAGCTAGTTGTTACATATTTCAAAATATGTTATTAGAATTTTTAGCGTTGGAATGTTCACAGTTCGTTGATATTACTCAACTCATGTATTATGAACACTAGCCAGCGTGGGAAAGTTACTCATTCAATCGTATTGCAAACATAACTTATTGTATTATAAAACAGTACGTTACAAAGGTAAACTTAATTATGGGGATCCATGGAAATTCATTTAAGATTTTTCTCTAAAGTCGTAGCCACAGAGACAAGGCCATTTTGACCCATATCACACATCATATAAGGATAACTTCGGTTTTGAACGAATACTTCATGATCGCCTGCTGCATATTGCGCTATTGGTTTGACATCCATGTCTACGTTTTCAGGTATCTAATATTAAACACCCTATTCATGCCAGACGCCGGAATGTACTCGGGGACGTTGTCCGTGGTTTCTGTTTCGGGGTTATAATCCCGCTTCCGCCTATGACTTGTGGTATCTTATGCACATAAGGGTGAAGTCAAGGACAGCGAGCGGTGCATCTGCGGCTGTGGAGCGAGGCCGGTTCGATGCTTCAGTAAAAATACCATTTCACTCGCGGAGGTCGACGTATCGTTTAATAATAAACTCTATAAACGATACACGCTGTATGATGATGGTAAATTTTAAAGTACAAAAGTACTGACCAATTTTTATGATTTTTTAAAAATGTTGTTGGGTCTGCAACTATTCTGGTCTATTTAACATGTGTATATAATTATGATGAAGATGAACACGATATGTATGTCATTAGTAAGATAAAGGTAGGTTTACACTAGATGATTAACGTATCTCGTAACCTTTATCATAAAGCTGCATATGTAGACCTTTGATAACACATTTGTAATTATTAGAAGACATTTATCATATTACAATTTTAATAACCACACCTTAAATTAATCTTATCAATAGATAAACAGTAATTAATCAAATTAATATTATAACTGCAAAAGTTTAGATGGATGTTTGTTAGAGTTTGTAGCCGAAACGGGTAAACGGATCTCGATGAAATTTGGCATAGATGTAGAGGATAGTCTGGAAGAACACATAGGCTACTTACTTTTGTTTTTTTAATTCCACGCGAACGGAGTCGCAGGCGAAAGCTAGTTAATATAATCAGTTAGATTATGATTGTCATTTTTTTAATATGAACAATTTATATAAATATTTTTAGTATGTATAAGCTAGCCAACAAGTAACTCAAGTAAAATAACGCTTCTATTGAGATTCTTTATGTTCAGCTTATTTGTATTACTTAAATATACCAGAATACGTAACGTATACTTAGGGTTCATTATGAATATTCGTGAGAACGTTTTCGTAACGTGAAATATTAGAATTGTGCAGGACGTATTCGTAACAAATATACATTTGTCGATCACGTTACGAATACGTTCACAATCACAGACATTCATGATAGACCCTTCGATACTGACCAACGCATCTTCACCAGCCGTGAATAGCTCGTTAACTCACAAAGGAAAGAGTCAAATGTATTGAGATTTATAAATGTTGTGTTTACGAGCCCATTCAGTTCCCTTGTTAACGGTGTATTGTTTGGACTTGATTTGAATTATTTTTACTTTGTAAATATTTTGAAGACTTTCCTTCTTAATCTATATCTATACTAATTTAATAAAGCGTAAACACACACTTCTTTGTTGCCTAAGATGTCAGCAATTACAGCATATTTTTGAATAATTCTTTTTTTAATAAATAGCCCTACACTTACGTCACGCTTTAGGCTGTATATTTTCACGCCATTAAACTTGGGGGTAAATATTTTGGATAAAAACCCTAATGTGGGAAAGAAACCAAAAGTTGCTGCCAACATCAAGGAAGCAAGGTTGCCATGGTTTGTCATCATGTCATGTTATTTTGACATTTGCAATTGATAATTTGACAAATGTAGGTAAACAATAAAATATTTTTTTTTATAATTTCACGCGGATGAAGCCGCAAGGGAACAGCTAGTATCTTATAGTTATAATGTAGGTATCGAAATCGTACATATTTTAAACACCCTACTGAATTAGTTGTCATAGAAACATTACTTTGTACTAATATATTTTTATATCTTCCCGTAGTATCTGTCATTGAAAAGTCGACTAACATTACAATTAGGTAAGGGTATATTTATTAAAATTGCAATAAACAGCGTATATAATTAAACCCCATTCATTTCGCCAGGAAATGCGCAATTTAGCAGACAGGCAGGTGCTATTATTTTTTGCATTATTTCGACGCAAAACAGCCTTGCATACTTAAAAAAATTACGTGAATTAACAAGCAAAATTTTATTCTACTTGAAGAAAGACTAGACTCCCTTTGTTTTTTATCATGACAAGACCCTTAATTTATAATTTTTAACAGCTTATAAAGTGTAAAGATCAAAATTAAAAACTTTTTCTATGAAAATCTACCACATTCTATACCTAACTAGCTTTCGCCCGCGACTTGGTCCGCGTGGAATTAATAAAAACATATAGCCTATGTGTTCTTTACCAAATTTCAGCGAAATCCGTTTACCCATTTAGGCTACAAACTCTAACAAACATCCATCCATCCATCCATCGCTGTCGAACGGAATAAATAGTATCCTATGTCCGTCTCCTGGCTCTAAGCTACCTCCTCACCAATTTTCAGCCATATCGGTAAAGCCTTTCTTGAGTTATATATATTGTAACTAATACGACTTTCTTTTATATATATAGATAATGAAACTGTTTCCTCTTCCGAAACAATACTTCTATACTAATATTATAAAGAGGAAAGATTTGTATTTTGTATTTTTGTATGTATTGAAATAACTCAAAAACTACTGGGCCGATTTGAAAAATTCTTTCACCGTTAGAAAGGTAATTTATCCGTGAGTAGCATAGGCTATATTTTTTAATTTCACGCAGGCGAAGTCGCGAGCAACAGCTAGTAAAATATAAAAATGACTTTTGAAATAATGCCCAAGAGATTTATTACAACGAATAAATTTATTTATCAGTGTACTGTTGTATTTCTAAGAAATATGCAAGTGACAAGTACGCAGTACAATGCAGTAATATATTGTAACAGTGTGATATCATGTTGCCAGTCACGAGTGTTTTAAAAGCATCTTAGAAACCGGAAGTACCAGGTATACACTATACAGAGTACTTACTTCATCTGCATGGAGTTAAAGTGCAGTCTTTTGTTGTAGATTTTTGATTAATTCTGTACCAAATACACATTCGGTTCTGGAATTACGTCGTTACAATCATTCACAGTTGATCAACATTGAAAGTTCAACTTCGTATTTAAAGCATTCAATGTTTTTCAATGCATCGCTTCCTTCTTCCTGAAGACTTGCTTCTCGTCTTGCCTCTAAGGAAGTTCCTTCTCCTGCTTCTTTGGATGTTTCTTCACTCTGTACGGTTCTTCGTTATTCAAGTCTGACACATCACTACGTATATTTAGAAACAATGGTATATGCAGTTTATTATTCTACACTTATTTTTATGATTATAATGAAGTCTCACAGGAGTTTTCACTACCGGCATCGCCTTCCACGACACTCATATGATATGCAGGCTGTTGTCTAATAACACACAGTCTGTTTCCACTGTCATCACACAAGTATAGATACATCTTGTCATCCTTTTCATACTCTTTGAAAAGATAAGGACAATATATTTTTAATAAACACTGGACGATAGATATGAATAACAATTGAAATTCCTGAAGCGTAAGCAGCATTGTGAGAAATTTATTATTTATTTTAATCTCGAAGCTATTTGCATTATTCGATGTGCATTGAAAATAAGTTGCTATGAGATTTAAAATATGTGTGTTAGCGTTAAAGAGAATCTTTAATATCTACCTTTTTTTTCCATCCTCTAGTGCTACAAGTGGGGCTCCGGGATCTCCGGTGGAATGCACCGGTGCCCCACTACACTCAGCTATGGCGCTTCCCAGAGAGCATACGCTCCTGTAATATCTACCTACCCCTTTGTTACGAACGTGTTAATGCTATAAAGAAAAGCATGTCATCATTTTCATTAAATGCACGCTTTAAAATTTCGTAATTAGATCGTTGTTCGTGGAATTCGTGATGTAGTGAAAGTTTTGTAAATTTAAAAACGACACGAAATGCTTAGGTAGCATTCCAATACACGTACTCAATTTCAACTGGGTGTGCGTTTGAAATATCTATACTAATATTATAAAGAGGAAAGATTTGTATTTTTATATGTCTTGAAATTACTCAAAAACTACTGGACCGATTACGAAAATTCTTTCACCAATAAATAGCTACGTTATCATTAAGTAACATGGGGTACATTTATTACAATGTCCGCGCGAAGGACGCGAGCAACAGGTAGTCTTTAAATAAAAGTAATAAGACTTTAATTGGGCTGATAGACTTTGAAGTCTTTTTCTGTACCTTAAATTAGTACAACTGTGAGTTCTATATGTTTTTTGCTGAATTGATTATTTATAATGAATTGTTGCAAGATAGGTACTTGAATCCACGCCGTATTGTGACGTCATAGCCATCAAATCGAATAATAAGCATGATCAGAAACTCTAAAACTAGTAGTTCTACCAAACAAAGTTATTTTGCTGTCTTCACTACTTTTAAATCAATTTATGACAGATCGAGGTCAATTTTTTTTTTATACGAAAAGATGGCAAACGAGCAAGCGGCCACCTACATCCGCCGAAATGGCGAAGCAACCGCTGCCCATAGACAACCGCAATTGCAGATGCGTTGCCTACCCTAAATCGACGGAGGAGGAGACGCACATAAAGAGGATATTTCCCCTTCCTATATCCACCGCCAAATCCACTTTCCCATCTAATCCTTTCCTTATAAGAAAAGGGCGGAACGGGAAAGGGACTAAAGTTGGGCCTCCGGCACCACACTCATCAGACGAAACGCGGAATTGCTCCCACTTCACGCCTGTCTTCTGTGTGGTCGTGGTATTGCACCGGGCGAGCCGACCCATTCGTGCTAAGATGTTAAAGAGGGCTCTACCACTGTTAAAATTCAATACGCATATTTTCATTTAAAACATCTACTAGGAACATTTGCATTGTTGTATATAGTTTATTTTGTTGTTGAACCCGCCAACTGCTCAAAGACTCCTTTAAACTCCGTCTGAGAGCTACATAGCTTTGCGCATATTAAACTGTCGCAGTGCGTCTTACCAGGTGAATAAATATATTCGTGTTTCAAGATATACTGAACATAAAGTAGAATAATTTAGTGGTAGTAACTAAGTATACATCACGAAAGTCAAAGTGAGTTTCCATTACCGAAACATTATCAAAAACATATTCTCAAGCCAGCATTTTTCAAGAAAACCATCAAAATTTTCTTGAACGAGTCTACGAGAAAAGGTTGGGAATCCCTGGTTTAAAAGCATCTCATATTAAAATGTCTAAAATCCGTCTAGACAAATTTTGATTAGCAAAAAGTATTGAAGCATGTAATAGATGCCGACGGAGATTAGACGCTAGCAATCTTGTAACGCGATCGTCCGTGCCAACCTTCCTGTCTTTGTTCCATAATACAAAAAAAACTATCCATAAATAATTCCGAATGGGAATAACTAACGCGTTTTTAATCGCATTAGCTTCACAAGGTCAAAACATTATCTATGCAACAACCAAAAAAACTTAAATCAGATTGGTTCCTCTAAAATTTAATCTTCTATACATACAATCAAATTGGAGTGCCTGTTTGTAATATAAAAAAAATCCATATTTCAGGAAGATGATGTATTTGCGTTGCTGATAACGAAAATCGCAATTAATAATAATAAAATAATTAAAAATAATTTTGTCTGTCTGTCTGTCTGTCTGTCCGCAAGCCGCGTTTGTTCCGGGTAATCTCCGAAATGGCTGGGCTGATTTTAAGCTGACAAAGACGGGCATATTATAGGCTACTTTTTTTTTAAATTCCGCACTGTCAATGTAGATGCACGCGGGAATGTTATAGACGACCAATTTTGTTAAATTCCATGCTAACGATGTTTCCGGGCGACAGCTCGTCTAAAATATTTTTCATTATGCTTTATACATGCGATTAGTATAGAAATCTACACTAAAGGACTCTGAGTGCAGGAGAAATGATTGAAAATTAATCAACTAAAACCTTCAAGGTATAAGGTACCAGGAGATCAAAGCTGTTAAAGACATTTGTGATTCAAATATTTGAAGCACAACAGTTATAGATGGATGAAAATTAAAATACCAAAACGATGTGGACTGTCAATTTGTGCGCAAGAAACACGTTCGCGAAGTTAGAAATAGAACGGGAAGGTCAACGACCTTAGATAGGAAACTGTTTTCATTGCCCTCACGGCATAAACTAAGCTGGGATTTGTTTATTCAATATATCCTATAAATATCTAAACACTGTAATATAAATTAACTACATAACATCTTTATCTATCTATACATATAATCAAATTGGAGCCTCTGTTTGTGATATCAAAGGAAAAATTCCAGATTCCGGGAAGATGTATTTGCGTTGCTGATAACGAAAATCGCATTTAAATTTTTTTTTCTCTGTCTGTCTGTCCGCAAGCCGCGTTTTTTCCGGGTAATCTCCGAAACGGTTGGACCAATTTCGACCGGACTTTCACTGAAGGGTAGCTGACATAGGACGGGCATATTATAGGCTACTTTTTTATCTTAATATTGCATAGACGAAGTCGCCGGCAACAGCTAGTCGATAGTGTTTACGCAAAGTAATAGATTGCAACAATGTTATATGATTTAATAATGTTTTGTATACTATTACTAAGATAAATTATTCGCTTTAGCCTGATACAAATCAGGACATTAAAATTGCGATCTATGCCAATCTCAATAAGTAAAAAATAATATTAAGTTATTGATAAAAATTGACAATAATAAGTAAAACTATTCTTCCATAATAATAAAAACTTTATTGTCTTTTATTAAAACGCAAATAATAAAAAAAAAAACAAAAAAGACCCTAATTTTCGTCACGCGATTTGAGCTAAACTATTTAACTACGCCGTAGTCTATAAATTACACATAAAAATGGACCCACCTGCAAGCACTACCTTTTGGATAAAAAAAGAATTTTCAAAATCGGTCTACCAGGGGCGGAGTTATGTAGTAACACACATAATATATATATATAATACGAACGAATTCAGACGAATTGTGAACCTCCTCCTTTTTGAAGTCGGTTAAAAAACACTACGAGAGAAACCTAATACGTAACCCCAATATCATTAGGTAACAAAACTAAAAAACTTAAGGCCAAGCAATATTCAAAGCGCTCTTTTTAAACGTTTTTTAACCTTGAGATTCAGACCTAATTTATAAGGGCTTATACTGACCTTATTCGACCGAATCTTTTTATATCGCAAATTCGTTAGATAACAATCCCTTACCTGAAAAACATAATGATTTCTTGTATTATTTTTATACATTAAATTATAAAAAATAAAAAAAGAAGCAAATCCTTGTTAAATGGAATAAGATAAGTCCATTCCTGGAACAAACTCAACTGAGAATGATTTATTCAAATGCATTTTGTTCTTTCTTTTAGTTTTATTTCAATTTTTATTTTATTTTCTACAAAGCTTAATTATAAAATAACTAGCTTTCGTCCGCGACTCCGTCCGCGTGGAATTAGAAAAAACAAAAGTGGCCAATGTGTTCTGAAATTAATAATTTTCAAAACAGTATAATGCATTACACCTTCTAGGTTTTTACTAGGTATCTCCAGAAGGTTTCAACGGATCTCGATAAAATTTTACATAGATACAGTCTGGAAGAACACATAGGAAAATTCCACAAATACCACAGGGTCGTGTTGACAAGGAACTGGACCCTGAATACTAGTATAGAAAACTATTTCCAGTCTCTTGATTTCCTGGGATAATATGACACTTATCAAGTACTAGCTTTAGCCCGCGACTCCGTCGGCGTGAAATTAAAAAAAAAATAGAGTAGCCTATGTGATCTTCCAGACTATCTTCCACATCTATACCAAATTTCATCGAAATCTGTTCACCCGTTTAGGCTACAAACTCTAACAAACATCCATCCATCGCTGTAGAACGGAATAAATAGTATCCTATGTCCGTTTCCTGGCTCTAAGCTACCTTCTCACTAATTTTCAGCCATATCGGTAAAGCCGTTCTTGAGTTATAAATAGTGTAACTAACACGACTTTCTTTTATATATATAGATAGACATTGATATGAAATCCCACACTTAGTGCGCAATGTATGTGAACCAGAAGTGACTACAATGCGCCATTATCCTTAATAGATATTAAATGGATAATGGTTCCTTGCAATCGTGTGACAACTGAATGTCCAATGCATATGTTAGGATACAAGGTCAACTGGATAATTACATTGCCTACGTGCATAATGACAACTAAACTCAGTCTAACCCAAGTGTGGGTAAAATCAAATCTGACATATTTTTTACTTTCCTACGACATTTATTGAACCTTAACGTGCATTTCCATTAAGGAAGCATATATATCTTACTAACATTATAAATGCGAAAAAGTTTAGATGGATGTTTGTTACGAGTTTGTAGCCTAAACGGCTGAACGGATTTCAATGAAATTTGGCATAGACGTAAAGGATAGTCTGGATGTGTTCTACATAAGCGACTCACTTTTGTTTTTTAATTCCACGCGGACGGAGTCGCGGGCGAAAGCTAGTATATAATATTTTGGTTTGGAATAAATATTTTTTAACCTTTTGGATTAAAACTACGCAAACATACTTCAAACAATTAATGCTAATAAATAGCAGTAGGCGTTTAGTATATCATCTTTTCAAGAAAATCATTTTCTTTGTAGAAAATTACGTATAGTGAGTGTGTTGGGGGGTATATAAGCATTATTACCGTAATTTAGCGTATTGGAAATCTACGTTTCGATTTAGTGATTACCTATCACTAAGGGAGTTGGCATGAGATTTTCATTGGACTTTAGTAGTTTAGTACAACTAGACTAAATTAGATAACTAAAATACTCTAAAACCTTGTCGTGTGTTGACAAATTCCAGGTCAGTTGTACCGACTGGCATAGCAGCCCTACTAAATATTCATAGACCTCGCGACTTCATTAAACCGAGAACAGTTTAAATGCTAGTGAGCAAGTACCAGGGCTGTCTTAACCATATTGGGTTCGAGTGAGAGAATCTAGCTGAGGCCTGTTTTATAAACCGGTGCCCTGGGCGAGATTTCTAAATGAAATAAAAACCCAAAGGTAGAAAGGCGCCCGTGGCGTCACCACACTTCGCCCTACCCTAATTCTGGTACTGCTAGCGCCCCGTCCATATGTTGGCGCCATAAACCCACTTGTTCTTTAAAGTTAAGACGGCTCTGACTTAAACGGAACAATTGCATTAATATGTGACAGGGACAGGGGTGGACAGACGTGAGAATTATTTCTTATAGTTGTTGCCGGAGACTTCGTACGTCCGGTAAAAGAAAACATACGAAATACGTAAAACAAAAAGCTACGTATCCCTTGTGAACCTGACTTTCTTCGGGTATGAATTATCCCATGTGTTACTCCAGACTTGGTTTTATATCTGTGCCAAATTTCAATAACATGTCAAACCGTTCCAGAATTATAGAGTAAACATAAAAAAACTATATTAATGCATCCCATGGGAACCATAACTTTTTCCGGGATTAAAAGTACCCTTTGCGTCCTTCCCGACTATCCTCTACATCTATGCCAAATTTCATCGAGATCCGTTCAGCCGTTTAGGCTACGAACACTAACAAATATCCATCCATCTAAACTTTCGCATTTATAATATTAGTAAGAAGTAAAATTAAACGAAACTTTTAATTTAAAGATAAGGAATGTTATTTATAATTAAATGAAGCAACTATGGATTTGTTAGTTATCTCGCTTACAAAGCATTGCCTAATATCACTTCTTCAGTATCGTCGAGACCTTTATACGTCCTTGCGATTTGACCTTTACGTAGGGTTGCCATTTTATGCCACTATCCTTTATCTTACTAATATTATAAATGCGAAAGTTTAGATGGATGAATGTTAGAGTTTGTAGCCTAAAGCGACTTCGTCCACGCAATATTAAGATATAAAATAGCCTATAATATGCCTGTCTATGTCAGCTACCATTCACTGAAAGTCCGGTCGAAATCGTCCCAGCCGATTCGGAGATTACCACAGACAGACAGACAAAATATTTTGAAATACGATTTTCGTTATCAGCAACGCAAATACATCATCTTCCCGAAATCTGGAATTTTTCCTTTGATATTACAAACAGATATTGTATTTTTATATGTATAGACGATAGATATTGATGACTGCTACCAAACATAATAAGCGTCGAAGAAAATCACTTACCAATAGCAATTAATTTATATTGCATGCTTCATATTCTTATCAATTGTAATCACGCTATACTGTATTATATATTACTAGCTTTCGCCCGCGACTCCGTCCGCGTGGAATTAAAAAAAACAAAAGTAAGTAGCCTATGTGTTCTTCCAGACTACGTTCTACATCTATGCCAAATTTCATCCAGATCCGTTCAGCCGTTTAGGCTACAAACTCTAACAAACATCCATCCATCCTTCTAAACTTTCGCATTTATAATATTAGTAAGAAGTAAGATAAAACACTTTACTTTCACCGTTTAAGTCCAGACTTGTAGACAATAGTTTCTACAAAGGTCACAGATAAACTGAGCAGAAAATTCTGAATGTTAGAAAACGGATCAATATTTGGCAGGATTTTCAAGACTATGATTGGGCTTCAGGATTTTGGCATCCTTCCAATCAAGTTTAAGCAAACAAGATAGTATAGACAATTTTCTTGTTGCCGACAACTATGAATTCAGAGATGCATTTATAATTTGCTAATTTTTTTTTACTACTAGCATTCAATCCCTGCTTCATACATGTGTAAGATGGTTAATATATATCTAAGGTAAAAGATCTGATATCAAGCCTCAATTTCCTTATTTTAATATAGATGTTTCGATATAATTCTATAGGAGTGAATAAGATTTCTCAATTGTTCACCTTTCAAACATCAAGATAAGCACAATGACTTTGTCACTTAAAGATTTGATTGATAATGTTAGATTGTCATTATCAGCTATATTTAACATGATTTCTAAAGCATTTTTTTTAAATAAACACCCATATAACTAACATTAAATATTTAAATACCCCTGAGTAATATTAAAACATTTATTCTATATTTAACACTAGCTGTTGCTCGCGACTTCGCCCGCGTTAAATTAAAAAAATATAGCCTAAGTTACTCACAGATAAATTACCTTTCTAATGGTGAAAGAATTTTTGAAATTGTCTCATTAGTTTTACGTGAATCGAATACATACAAAAATACAAATCTTTCCTCTTTATAATATTAATATAGATTTAAGATAAAATTCTACTACTCCTATGGGGCAACAAAAATTCAGAACTGTTTTCTCTGAACAGAATCTCACTAATATTATAAATGTGAAAGTTTTGATGGATGGATGGATGTTTGTTAGAGTTTCTAGTCTAAACTGCTAAATGGATCTCAATGACATTTGGCATAGATGTAAAGTTCTGGAAGAACCATAGGCTAATTAATTTTGTTTTGTTTTTTATTCCATGCGGACGGAGTTGCTAGTATATAATAAAGAAAATAAATCTGGAGTATGGAGACCACATAAAGAGAAACACAAAATATGAACTATTACAGCTTATTTTAGGAAATATTAAAGGTAAGCGAAGTTGAAATGAAAGAAAATCAAGGCTCAAAAACCTACACCAGGGGTTCGGAAAGAGCACCCATTTGCTTGTGCAAGTTGCCCTTAAGAACACTAAGCTTCAGAAGAAGATGTATGTCTAAGAAAAAGGAGATACAAATCTTACTTCTTACTAATATTATAAATGCGAAAGTTTAGATGGATGGATGGATGGATGGATGGATGGATGGATGGATGTTTGTTAGAGTTTGTAGCCTAAATGGCTGAACGGAACTGGATGAAATTTGGCATATATGTAGAACGTAGCCTGGAAGAATACATAGGCTACTTACTTTTGTTTTTTTTTGATTCCACGCGGACGGAGTCGCGGGCGAAAGCTAGTATATTATAAAAAATAGTTTCTTGTAAGGTAGATTTAAAAAATGTGGTAATTTAGGAATTAAGATTTGTAAGAGAATATGACTATTTGTTACATTCCTTTTATTAATACTAGACTGATTGTATTTATGCAATGCAAAATTGAGTGTATTTATGCAACATGTTTTTTATATTTATAATAAGTAGAATTGGGAATTTCTTATTTTGGATTTATAAATATAGGCAATAAATAACCTGTGAAACATAATACACGACTCTTTTTCTTCCTCAATCCCACCACTTTATTGTTGTTTCAAGTTTGCAGTTTTAAAATCTTTTAATTAAAACATAATATTTAGGAATCAGTACATAGTTAGTAGAATTAAGCGGGAATTAAGTGGAGAAGTATAATTAAGGATAAATCATAGTATTTTATCGAAAAATATTGTTTTCTTCAAATTCAAGGTGATAAGAATAAGATGTACCCACTAACTGTCACTTTGTAAGATCTTATTTCAATGCGTAATTTATTCTCACCTGTTTATAGAAGCTCCAAATTTTTCTAAAATGTTGTAATCCAATAATATGTATAAGAAACAACTATAACTAATCACGGATAAAGCTTGGACATAATTTTCTTATCGTTATAATATTCAACACAATCGGAGAGAACAACAAGAGAAAACATACCTCATAACAACATAAATGAAACGGAAGATACAATACTAAAGCAAAGAAGCGAGAAAAATGCTATGTAATAAAACCATAGACAAAATCAGCTGTTGACATATGGAAACAATCACCAATTTTCGTAATGTAATTTAAGTAAGTTTTACAATGTGAATAAATAACGAGATTTGTTTTAAATTCTAAACTGTTCGATTAAGATTCCATGTATGTTATTGAAGTAAATTATTAAATGAGGCTGAATTTATTCTTCCCGCGCAAAATTCGAAAGTACCCTACAACAATGACTTTCATTTATGACGACCTCCTGTCCTACAATATAAATAACTAATTTAAAATGTAAAGGAAATAAAATAAAATAGCTTCTATTAAAAATCAGTCAGATTTTCATTTCCAGTTTCTTAAAATCAAAGATGCGGTTTTTCTATTATTTTGTTTTGAATAAATCAGTCACCTAGGCAACCAAAGACAACATAAAACGTATGTCTTCCTGTTGTATCTCTTACACAAAAGATGGTGCTTTTGCAACTGAAATTAGTTTGACATTTCCCCTCCCTCCCAATGAAACAAAAATCTACAGAACTCGTATCTGCTATTTATCCTTTTTATCGGATTAATCTAGTAACGTTGTTGTGTAGCCTTCACTATTTGTTTGTATTTAAAGAAAAATTGGATTAGATCCAAGAAACGTGTTTAAAACTATTGTTCGATTATTGTAAAACTTTATATTTTAAAACCGATTACCTTCTGAATGTTCCTTCATTATGACTTCTGTCATCATGCAGTCTAAATAACCTTTCGTCATTGTGAATTGATTTGGCTGATTGCTACTTGGTTAGTTACCCGAAAATATAACCGCGGATATTATTAATATGGCGAAGGAAGAAGACGATGACAATTTGCCAGATAAAGATGCAGCGAAAGAATTTTATGCGAAATACGAACCGAAAGAAATCATAGGAAGGTATGTTCAATAATATTTTTAACGGAACTACACCGTAATTCATTTTATTGTGTTCTATTTAACATCTCTATTTATGAAATACCAATATAAATGTATAATATTCTTTCGAAAAAATGTTTCAACTGAGAAATCGATTATTTGCTTCCTGTAATGATTTTCCATTTGAATAGTTCTTATTCATTGGTATAAATTTTACTTTGTGTTTATAAATAGATGTTCTTTACATATTCAATCTCTAAAATAAGAAATGCGTGAACATAGGTTATTTATTACAGAGGTATTAGTTCAACTGTAAGAAGATGCATAGAAAAGGAAACAGGCCATGAGTTTGCTGCTAAAATAATAGATCTCAGTCAGGAGTCACAAGATGGTGTTGATACTCATACAATGAGAGATGCAACTCGACAAGAGATTCAAATCCTTAGAATGGTCGCTGGACATCCTTACATTAGTGAGTGAGTTGTTTATCGATTTTAGGAATATTAACCCTTAAAAGTCTGATTTTTAAATCAAATTAAAAAATATATAAGTATACCCTTTACTGTGTTTACAAATGGAGAAAAATAGTGAAAAAAATCAAAACAATATATTTTGTCCTTCGAACTTGTTACCGAGAAATCTATACCTTCAAAGGTAGCATTTTGTGATAGGCTCCTTTTTGTTTTCTAACTTGAATTATCAATCAAAGGTAACATATAAACAGCCTAATCTATACTAATATTATAAATAGGAAAGATTTGTATTTTTGTACTTATTGATAACTCAAAAACTACTGGCTTGATTTCAAAAATTCTTTCACCATTATAAAGCTATCTTATCAGTGAGTAACAGGCTATATTTTTTTTTATTTATTTTTTTCATATGGGTGAAGTCGCAAGCAATAGCCAGTATTCAAATAAAATTGATTGTAGGTGCCTAATTCAATTTATTACCTTGGTATCAAATTTGAAACTTCAGGTATTTAAGGATTAAATGTTGTAATTGTTTAGACTATTTGTGATGTATGAGAATTGTTTTTATTACTCCTAAATATGAATGGCAACTGTAAAAATAAACCCGCATATATAAAAACTGCAAGAGGGATAAGGCCATGCAAATTACGAGCAATATTCTAGATTCTAGAATTTAGCTAATACAATGTGGTTTTCTCTTTTGGACTAAATAGTCATGTGATTTTTTAGTTGTTTCCTTACTATTTATCAATATAAGGTTTACAAATTTGAGAAACGCTCAAGAAAATGATACAAAAATCAAATATGGATGGACCAAGAATGAATGAGGAAAAATATCAATCAATAATAAATATAGAGTTATTTTGTAAGCAAACACAAATGTACTCAACTTTACTAAAACAAGATATTAGTAATAATCAGGTTATGCAAACTATTGTATGTAAATAAAGGAGTATAGACCTTGGCCTATTTGATATTGAGACCATTTTTGTTATTCAAATACTTGAATAATACAATGTAACTCGCATCCATAACCCAGAGAAATAGGCAGAGACCATAAACCAGTTGGGACGGTCCTGATACACCCCACTTGTTCCTACATTCGTTCGTTTAGGATAGATCTGGGGGTAGTAGTAAGTTTTTGATTTGATATTCCACACTTTTCTTATAAGGAAAAGAATGTATGGGATAGTGGATTTGAGGAGATGCATAGAAAGGGTAAATATCCTCTTTATGTGCGTCTCTTCCACAGTTGATTTAGGGTAGGCAATGTACCTGCAATTGCAGATGTCTATGGGCAGCGGTCGCTTCGTCATTTCGGCGGTTTTACGTGGACGCTTACTCGTTTGCTATCTAGTTGAAAAAATAAATGTAAATTGCTCATTGATAAGTGATTAAATTTTTAATAGAAAACTCTCAAGTTGTTATTTGATCTTCAGGGATTGTAGGCATTTTAATGTTTCAAAGTAGTTTATATATGTGTTAAGAATAAATGTGGATGGCTACAAAGGAAGAGGAAGACGAAAGAAAGTATGGATGGATTGTGTGAAAGAGGATATGCTTAAGGGAGTGGATTCAGATATGACGGCTGATAGAAATATATGGAAGAGTGGCACATACTGTGCGGACCCTCCGTAAGGGATAAGGGCAAGTTGATGAAAGTCGTTTATATATCTATCTTAGCCTAACCTAACCTTCCCTTGTTGATGTCCATGCTTCGAAGTGAATCTATTGAAGGTTTTTATTTTGTTAACAGTTGAATTACAAGATGTGTTTGAATCTGAGACGTTTATCTTCCTTGTCTTCGAGCTGTGCAAGAACGGAGAGCTGTTTGATTATCTGACATCGGTGGTGACTCTATCAGAGAAGAAGACTAGATATATCATGAGGTAAATGCAACTAAAGTTTACTTTATATTAAAACTAGCTGTTACCGTGCGGCTTCATCCGCGTGAAATTATAAAAAAAAAAATTTCATTGTTTACCTACATTTGTCAAATTATCAATTGCAAATGTCAAAATGACATGATGACAAACCATGGCAACTTCCTTGATGTTGGCAGCAACTTATGGTCTCTTTCCCACATTAGGGTTTTTATCCAAAATATTTACGCCCTAAGTTTAATGGCGTGAAAATATATAGCCTAAAGCGTACCGTAAGTGTAGGGCTTTTTATTAAAAAAGGAATTATTCGAAAATATGCTGTAATTGCTGACATCTTAGGCAACAATGAAGTGTGTTTACACTTTATTATAATAGTATAGATGTGTAAACAAAGAAAAGACTTAATTTTTTTATTTAAGTGTACTTGCTGATTAGGATTTATGATATGGTTTACATTAGTTTAATGGAGAATAAAGTTTTCGTAATTATTTACACATACTTTGTACATACTGTTCTCTCAGTATGTTATGTAATATGGTCATTTTAAGTTAAATGAATATTAAGTTGTGTACATGACATTAGTATTGCATAAAATACCATAGTGGAATATCTTTATGCATTTGCTTCGTGGAATTGTATGATGTAACACTAATTATAGTAAATTTGAATGTTTATTAATTTGAAATTAATGTTGTTATGATGGCATAACAAACCCATAGAATTCCGTCTTTGTTGCAATGTAATCTATAGTATTATAATAAAGTGTAAACACACTTCTTTGTTGCCAAAGATGTCAGCAATAACAGCTTGTTTTTGAATTATTTCTATATTTAATAAAAAGCCCTACATTTACGCCACGCTTTAGGCTATGTATTTTCACGCTATTAAACTTAGGGAGAAAATATTTTGGATAAAAACCCTAATGTGGGAAGGAGACCATAAGTTGCTGCCAACATCAAGGAAGCAAAATTGCCACCATTGTCATTGGTGCATTTGACATTTGCAATTGAGAATGTCACAAATGTAAACAATAAAATAAAGTTTTTATAATTTTAGGCGGATGAAGCCGCACAGGAACAGCTAGTTTTTTTTATAAAATAAATATGGATGTAGTCAAGCCATATTTTTTTTGTTTGGGTCCAGATATAAATGTCATTAAAACCATAACTATTTATCTAAGAGCTATTTATTAAAGATATCTTTTTTGAAATTCGAAACATCTGTTATTTTATTCTCATTAGTCATGGGTAACAATTAAAATTAATGATCTGCAGCTCACGAGTGCTCACACATACACGCATCTAATTTTCATTGAATTTACATAGATAATAAATACTTAATATTATTTTCTCGTAATAATTTAAATCTTACTAATATAAATGCGAAAGTTTAGATAAATGGATAGATATTTGTTAGAGTTGGTAGACTAAACTACTGAGCGGATCTCAATGAAATCTCTACATATAATCAAATTGGAGTGTCTGTTTGTAATATCAAAAGAAAAATCCAAATTTCGGGAAGATGGTATATTTGGGTTGCTGATAACGAAAATCGCATTTAAAAAAACCGACTTCCAAACAAAATACATTAAAAACAAAACATTCCCGAAAAAAAAAAACACACTAAAAAGTAAC
>LD689012.1:3695087-3749473 GCA_003118335.3 Papilio memnon
AAAAAAAAAAAAAAAAAAAAACATACAGACGACTTGAGTACCTCCTTCTTTTGGGAAGTCGGTCAAAAAATTATGTCTGTCTGTCCGCAAGCCACGTTTGTTCCGGGTAATCTCCGAAACGGGTGGACCTATTTGGACGGGACTTTGACTGGAAGCTAGCTGGTAAAAATAGATAAACGCGGGAATATTATTGACGACCACTTTTTTT
Source organism: Papilio memnon (assembly GCA_003118335.3). NCBI lineage: Eukaryota > Metazoa > Arthropoda > Insecta > Lepidoptera > Papilionidae > Papilio > Papilio memnon. The sequence goes on from LD689012.1 coordinate 3,695,296, forward strand.
TCAAATTCACGTTGACGAAGTATACGAGCGATAGCTCGTTTGGCATACATGTAGAGGATAGTCTGGGAGAACACATAGGCTACTTACTTTCGTTTTTTTTATAATTCAACGCGGACGAAAGCTGGTAGTAAATAAACTGCATTTTTAACAATCACAATTTGTTTATAATCCGGGTATAGAGGTTATCTTAAAGTTAAAGTACAAAATTATTTACATGTTCTATTTTTATGTAAACTTAAAAGTCAAGATAACCAAATAATATTAAATTCAAAACAAAACTGAATGTGTTGAGTCATGAATATCTATACTTCTATACTAATATAATAAAGCGTAAACACACACTTCTTTGTTGCCCAAGATGTCAACTATTACAGCATATTTTTGAATACTTCTTTTTTTAATAATAAGCCCTACACTTACGCTTTAGGCTATATATTTTGACGTTATTAAATTTAGGGGGTAAATGAATTGAAAAAAACCCTAATGTGGGAAAGAGACCATAAGTTGCTGCCAACATCAAGGAAGCAAGATTTCCATAGTAAGGTAATTGGTATTTTGACATTTGCAATTGAGAATTTGACAAATGTAAACAATGAAATAAATTTTATATAATATTATGCGGATGAAGCCGCAAGGGAACAGCTAGTTATCTAATATTTCCTTGTCCGCTAAACAATTGATAAGCTTTCTGACGTCAAAGCTCTGTCTCGTGTTAAGGTCAATATTATTACGTTATTCAAAGCGGAATAGAAACTATTTATAAATTTACAAGACCCTAAACATACCCTATTTCCACTGGGATGACAGACTGCAGTTAAAAAGATAGCCCATGCGACTAACCAAAGTAGCTAATAGTGAAAATAGCGACTAATTAGGCTTGAATTTTTCAAGAATATTGTTTTTCGATCAGAAATAAAGTGTGAATAACATTTGAGCAGTAAAAAATTAATTTGTCTTCCCAATTGAATTATTGTTTTTAAGTAAATCTTAATGTTATCACACCTTGATTTTCGCCATTTGGAATCTCCGTATTAATTTCCTTGCGTGTTGCAGTTTTCGTACAATCGTGCCAACTAGTACTACCCAACTCTGAGATCATATTACTTTTGTTCTAATATGATATACACCGATTACATATCGCAAAACGTGATTTTATAATAAAAATATTAGACATACAATATAGATTTATCTAGTCTAAGATAAGAAAAGTCAAGGGCGCGTTTCTAAGAAAAACAAGTTGGTATAAAGAACAAGTAATAGTTTTAGGTATCGATTGATTTTATTATTAACTAGCTTTCGCCCGCGACTCCATTACAGTGAAATTAAACAAATCAAAGTAAGTAGCCTAAGTGTTCTTCCAGATTGGAAATACATCTATGCCAAATTTCATCAAGATCCGTTCAGCAGTTTAGGCTACAAACTCTAACAAACATACATCTATACTTTTCGCATTTATAATACTAGTTTGGACATCACAGTAAATCAATAAAAGTTGAGGCCCTGCAGATCAGCTTACGATTCTTATGCATAAAGCAAATTAGTGAATCGGCCTACAGCTTAGCTCGTTTTGTACCTGCATAAAGTTATAATTTCCCTTTCGAGTTGCGATCTGCGAATCACAAGGCTACCAATTTTGTTGTTGAGTGGCAGATCAACGATTCAAGTCTATGATGTGAACCTTGAACCGGTTCAAGGCAGTTCTACACACGTCTAGCTACTTCTAATTTTAAAAAACAATTCTTTCTCTTTGAGTAGTGATAATCTATTTTCTATGCATAAATAGGTCATTGTCTATGTGCAGAATTGTATCAATGTCGCTAATTAACGAGACTAGCTTTTGCCCACTACTTCGTCACCGTGTAATTAAAAAAATAGTAGCCTATGTGTTCTTCCAGACTAAGATGTTGATTTTGGAGATACGCTGTAACGAACATCCATCCATACAAAGTTTCGCATTTGGCTGCTAAACATATATGTAGGCTTTATTTTAATTAAATGTTATGACTTGTGTTCGTGAGTGTACAAGAAAAACTGGTTGAGGATTCATCTACATGAATACTAGTTCTTAGGGCACCCATCATTAATTTTATTAACGGACAAGTTACTATACTTAAATACCAACGAGTAACATGGGTTATGTTTTTTAAAAATTAAAAATGCGATTTATTGTTGAGGATAGATTGGTTTGTTTGTATTACAGTAGACTGTCCTAGAGCATTCATTGACCCTCCAATCTGGACTGTACTGCGTAATGAAGATAACTTCATTTAAGTTTAGTGCTTACTTACGTCAGAGCACGTAGACGTGTGTTTATATTGTATTGGGCGGTTACTTGCACTGCTGCTTTAGTCTTTCTTTAACTTCTGGTCTGCTATGAGCTCCTGGTAGTTGTAGGTTATCTTTAATTATGGAAATTAGTGTTTGTGAAAAAGATGTTAGAGCGATTGTAAACTTTGGGTAAATATTTTGAATATTGTTTTGTATGTAATATGTTGTTTTTTTTAACAATAAGTACATAGTTTAAAATTGTAAAGGAAATATGTGGATAAATCTGATTTCGTTTAGAATATTTGTTGTAACAAAGTGTACATTATTTTGGTTAAATTATTAACACAGATGTCTTCGACTTTTGAACCTTAACTGTTTCTCACCATTGTCCCCGAAGATATCCCATGGACCAATTAGGGCCTACACCTTTATTATTTATGAAGTCCTAGTACTTTATTTATATTGAGTTTGATTATTTCACAGACAGGTGTTGGAAGGTGTTCGTCATGTGCATAGCAAGAATATAGTGCATCGGGACCTCAAGCCGGAAAATATTCTATTGGATGACCAGCTCAATGTCAAAATAACAGACTTTGGCTTTGCTAAGGTGCTCAGTGATGGAGAGAAATTATTCGGTGAGATGATTACAGTACTATTCAAATTTAGATTTTATCAAATTACTAGCTTTCGCCCGCGACTCCGTCCGCGTGGAATCGAAAAAAACAAAAGTTAGTATCCTATGTGTTCTTCCAGACTATGCTCTACACCTATTCTGAATTTCATGCAGATCCGTTCAGCCGTTTAGGCTACAAACTCTAACAAACATCCATCTATCCATCCATCCATCCATCCATCCATCTAAACTTTCGCATTTATAATATTAGTATATTAGTAAGATTCACGTTCCTTTAAAATTAATTTGTGCTATGTAATGAGGATAAATTCCTCAGATCTGAATTCGCTTTAATAACAATAGTGAAGGACATGTTTAATTGCAAGGAAGCATGCTTCGCTGCTTGCCGCACGATACAGCTCGTGTTACTTCCAGTTTGTAGACAATAAACTACATTTTATGCTTCCCTGGTACTTATTGGCAAATCCAGAATAATCTATGGAGACCCAAACCACCTTAATCCTCTTCCGCTTCTCACTTTTGTCGGTAAGGGAAGAGTATAAGTGATGGGAAGGGAAAATGTCTTTTCATAAATTTTCTGGAAAGTAGGCAATTTTTGTTCTGCAGCTTTTACAGGTGTAGAATTTTCCCAATATTTCTGAATTACTATTTGTTTTTTTCTACCTTTTAGTACATAAGTAATAATAATTTAAACGAAATATATTCCAGAACTGTGCGGTACCCCTGGTTACCTAGCTCCGGAAACATTAAAGGCGAATATGTTTGAGGATGCGCCCGGTTACGGGAGAGAAGTCGATATGTGAGTATAACTAGAACCTAATAATTGATTTTATATGTATGAGGAATGAACCAGCAAATTCTCTTGAAGAAATCTTGTATTTAACTTAGGAATTTATATATAAGTTCTAAGATAAGTGACTACAGATGTACTAAGTTCCTCTAATATTTGAGTTTTTATTACAGCTGGGCGTGTGGCGTCATCATGTTTACTTTGTAAGTTTAAATCGCATATAAATTATGTGTTATTTGCAACAAGTTACTGTATAAATTTGTTAAAATAATGTGTTTATTTCAGATTAGTAGGTTGCCCTCCGTTTTGGCATAGAAAGCAAATGGTTATGCTGAGAAATATAATGGAGGGACGATATTCTTTCACCAGTCCGGAATGGGCGGATATATCAGGTGAGTTATTTTACATTTAAAATCCAAATGAGTGTTTTTGACAATATTGTGCCTTTTAATTAATCTTATTTCGTTTTAACTTTACAGAAGACCCAAAAGACCTAATTCGAAGGCTCCTGGTAGTGGAACCGAGCGAGCGTATTGACGTCCATGAATCTTTAATGCATCCATTCTTTAATACAGTGGTAAGAGCTCCTCGTATTTATAGTCTCCTAGTAACAATAACAAAGATTTTGTTTAACAAATACATCAAAAAATTAGGTTGTTGCAGGAGTATTGAATAAGTAAATAAACAAGAGATGCAAATAAAATATATTAAAATATAGTATTTTAACTGACAATGTAAATTCGTCGCATGCATCCATTTTATCTTCATAACATCACCAAATCTTTTATTCTTTACCGTAGTTTAAAACGCTTTGCTTAAAAAATTGTATTTTGACTTTAGTTTTTTTATGCTTTTACAATTTGAGACATGCACAGTCCGTGTATGGAGCACTGTATAGCTTATTGTGACTTATTCTTTTTAGTTTATGTTATCCCAGTCAGTGTAGTTATTTTATTACAATTAAAATGAAACTTTCTGGGGTAATATACGCACTTTGTTAAGAATACAAATGAACCAATGGAATGAATACATTGAAATGCATTTCTTTAATAAGGCATGTCTTCCGTCGGTTCTTTTAATTTTCTTTTGCTGGAATGTTAATATAAAACTCCTACAATGTGCTTCGCTCCTGGTAGTTGTGGGACCAGGACATGACGCCGCTCAAGAAATCGCTGTCCGGAACCAGCCGAAGGATGTCCAGGATTGAGCAATTGTCTATGGTAATGCCTGCAGGCATCAGATAACCATTTTGAACCTAACACTTTTACAAGGAAATAACATTATACAGTATTAAGTGGCACGTCATACAAAACATTTATTACAATGATAAATTACACCTTACATTGGTAGTTAATGAAAAATAGTATTCCCACTAAAACTAATTACATTGAAATTGGGTAAATCATTGTAAAATATAACTATGATAGATTTTCCTTATCCAATCTAACCTTTAGTAAAAAACATAACATTAGACAAAACACGAACAATACTCAATTCATATTCATCGGGTTGGCAGAAATAATAACATGAAGAATGAAGATTTCACACGACACAGGCTTCATCATCATCACCAGCTCACTATATGTCCCCACTGAGGGGCTCGGAGCCTACCCTATAGTTAGGGTGACTATCACACGACACACGCTTACATTCTAAAAATACTTTTCTTGATTACTTTCTTTAAACTCATGCCCTCCTTGTAGCTTGTTTGTAGTTGCATGATGCATGAAAAAGCACATTTACCGTGGGTTTCCGCTGTACGTATAAAAATGTTGTCATCCCTCTCACTCACATTGACGAAAGTGAGATAGATATGATTTTTATAAGTGTTTCGACAGTGGAAACTCACAGTTACGTCTAAATCTTACAACATGCTGATGTTATTTATTGTACGTAGGCAATAAAGTCGGGAGGTTTTAACGCGCGTGCTAAGATACGGCTTGCGTTCGTTGTGGTGCGCGCCGCTGTACGCCTGCGTCGTTTGCCGCATACCTCCGCGCGCGCTGTGGCCCTGGTCGATGCTCTCCGTGATCCATACACCATGCGAGCTCTGAGGAAGGTGAGGAACTCCGCCATGTTCTGTACTGGAACCAATCAGATAGCAGTTGTAATTACCTTTTATTAACCTTAGGTTATCGATGGTTGCGCATTCCGAGTGTACGGCCACTGGGTGAAGAAGGGCGAGGGCCAGAACCGAGCGGCGCTGTTCGAGAACATGCCCAAGACGGAGCTGAAGAGCCTGTACGTCAGCAACCTGAGCCGATAACCGTCGCGCTGCTGCTTCTGGATGCACTTCCTTTGTACTCTGCTCTCCTGGTCTTTTGGTTAGTTTATTTAAACTAAATACAATAAATATAAGAATTGTTAATTAATTGTCTCTGAATAGAATCTAAGTTAAATTATTTAAACTATCGTGAGACATTACGATTAAGAAATCGAAAATTAAAAAAATAAAAATAAACGGCTCAACTCACGCTTTATCCTCCGGTGACGGCACCGACTAGTTTCGGACCCTTCGGGGTCCATCTTCAGGGCGAGTATTAATTCGCTTTGTTCGCGGTCGCGTCGCGCCTCGCACTGCGGGCCAGGGCGCGGTGGGGGCGGGGGGCGTTGTGGCCGCTTCGTGCTTCGGCGACAGCGATGTCGACGGACTCGAAAATATTGAAGTGTTGCTATTGTTAGAATTTAATTTTTTTTTCGATTAAGAATCTAGATTGGTGCTTTCATCAAGTGTTGAATTTTCAATATTAATTACAGAAATGTCAAGAAACAGCAAACGGAATATGAAAAGTGTTAAGGTCAATAACATTACTATGAAATGTAGTTTATAAATGAAGTTATTGTGTGTTAGATTTGATCACTCTAACAAGTTTGTAGTATAGGCATCCTGTATTACACTTTCATGCTTACGATATGCACAGTAAGTTACTAATTTACTTATTAAAGTAAGTATCCGTTAATAATAATTTGTTGTCCTTTCAGGAGTGAATACCAGGGTAGCATCGCCAATGAAGAAGTCTAGCAGCAGCGCTGCTCTCACGTCCTTGAAGTGTGATGTAGGTTAGTGTAGAAACGTCACCTAGTACCCTATTTAATTACCGTTTATATAGAAAAGTATATATGTACATCGCCATCGCAGTGGCGTTACGTTGTTTAAAACGTAAAGTTTTGCGATATTGCCATCCCTCTCACTCCCTATGGAAACGACAGAGATAGCAATAAAACGTATAGTTAAATTCGTGTGATCAAATGTTAGTTTTAAGTTGTTATTTGTTTTCTCAATATTTAATTATGTAGTATTATTAAAGACGGTTTTGTTTGTTTAGTAATTTGGTAATTTAAATTTGGTCCTTGATGTGAGCAAAATAGAGATTATTTTTGCATAAACATTCAAAACCGTCTTTAAAGTTTAGGTACATAATCCTAGTAAAAATTGTACTCGATATATAAGAATTAATACATTTTTGTATGGAGTTTGTAATCAAATAGTTGTAAATTGTAAAACCATAGACTAAATGATAGTTGACTCGCAAACTTTCAATTGCCTATTTTTGTATCTAAATATAGGTGCAAGGTTAATATTCCTAGACCTAGATAATATTTATACCTAATTTTGACCCTTAGTAAGTAATTTTGACAATGTGTGAATTTTGTAATATTCCCCTTTAAGACAACCCTAAAATATTAAAATTTAATATTTCGGCTATCTAAACTAAAAAAAAACTATAGTATAATTAAAAAAATATGTATGTAGCCTATTTATTATACCAAAAAACTGTCTCGTTTACAAAATTATAACGATAACAATGAAATATTAAAATGCATATATCAGCTTCCTACGTAAATAGTCATAACCAACAATTTTGACATTTACATAAAGTTTTTAAGTTGATATACATAGGAAAAAATTGATATTTGTATTCCTATACATCGATTTTGAAAACCTAACTAAATTTTAAACTGAACAATTCAAATATCAGTTAAAATTTTGACTTAACACGTAAATCTCTTCAGTTAAAACTGAATCTATTTAAAATAGAACAATAATATGTCATCATCATCACCAGCTCACTATACGTCTCCACTGAGGGGCTCGGAGCCTACCCTAAAGTTAGGGTGATTAGGCCATAGTCAACCACGCTGGCCAAGTGCGGGTTATCACGATGTTTTCCTTCACCGTAAGAACGTCGGCTAAATTATGTACATATGAAAATTCGAAAAATCGAAAACCACGTTGGTACATGGCGTCGGGATTCGAACCCAAGACCTGTAGATTACAAGTCAAGTGCCCAAACCATTGAGCCACCGACGCTCTCACAATAATATGTGGCTATCACATATTTCTATGTTATATTTCTGTGTTAAAGTTAAAAATAAGTAAAACGTAAATATCGTGATATATATTTTGTGTGTAATTAGATTCAGTATTAAATATAACCACTTTATAACCTTTGTAGTAAAATCAATATGAAATATTTTATTCAAGTTTATTTTGCTGCCTACCCTAAAGGTGCATTTTACATCTGTATCAAAATTAAAAACTACTGAAAATCGCCTTTAAATGTTAAATAAACATATTTCAATATATATTTTTAATATTTGTGTAGTGATTTTCCTTTAATTTTTCATTTCTATAATTTTTTTGCATTAACTTTTGGTGCGAATTGTTTTACCATGAAATATATTGACTAACTTCCCAAATGTTGTTTTTTTTTACCTTTAATGGATGGACAAGCAGTTTGTTAATGACCGTTATCCTAAGATGGGTGATCGATGTGTCATTGCTATATGAAGTAAACAGAAAGGATGTCAGCATTTAAAAAAGATAAAACAGGGTTTGATAAAAAAATCGTAGGACCTCCCACCCGTCACTCCAAAAATTGGACCTTCGACGAGAACTTAGTATTTTCTAAATATTCCTGGCTTTAACAAATTTAATTATAATTTTTAAAACAATATTCCTTATACAATATATAAATAGTAATGAATTAAGATCTCAATTTTCGCAAAATTTAAGGTGAAATTGCTAAAAGTCAAGTTGTTATTCGGCGCGCAAAGCAACCGGTGAAGTGAAAGTCGGCTGAGGCGTCGCACGTGCTCGCGCTCGCACAGAAGTAGGCGAGCGATGTCGCCGACCGCCGACCGCCGAGCGGCGTGCGAGCGGGACCGACAGATAGCTGGATAAACAACGATAGCTCGTGTAGAGATGTGCGCGAAACGATATACTGGACACGACACCTTATTGAGTTGTGAGTGAGAACAGCTGATCAGTTCTTTAAGATTTTAATAATAAAATGTACATTATTAAAGAGATAGAAGAATTTGTTTCTAATATAAAAAATGCAAATGAATATATTTTTTTTACTTGTCCCAATCGAAATACAAAGATTTTTAAGACAAAAATGCTCTTATCGTTTATTAGTAATGATTAAGATTTATGTTTAGCTGATTTTTTAGAATAAATTCTGAGGTGTACTCTTATATAGGACCTCGGTTCATTTCACTAATATAAATAAACAGTACAATGAAATAATCATTGCGAGTTGATAATAAGTGAGCTGTGAGTTAATCAGCTGATCGAGCAAACAAGGAGCAGGCCTAGTGGCGTGCATAGGGTCGCTGCAGCGGCATCGATCGCGGCGGGGCTGCGCGCGGTTGGCGCGCGACTGCGGTCACGTGACAAGAGCGCCGCGCTGTGATTGGGCGAGCGGGCCGCCGGCCACGTGAGCGGCGCGCGGCGCGCGTGGCCAGTCGCGGCGTGACAGCGGGCGCGCTCGTACCGCGCGCGGCCGTGCCGTAGCAGACATGAGCCGCCTCGACACGCTGCTCGAGGCGGCGCGCTTCATCGAGCTGCAGGAGCGCCGCCTCCAGGCTGGTAAGTCCACCACGCCGCTGGAGGTCCGCCCGCGCCCGCCGCCGCGCCGCAACACTCGCCTCGCGCCCGCCGCTCTTGACCTTGAACGCCACGCACTCGCGGCCCGCCCCGCCCCACGTAAACAAAGGAAGCCCGATATTCGCCGATCGCTGCAAGTGAACGTCCATCTGCACCTCCTGGCTTTCGCAGCGGAACGACCTGTGTTACCAAAGGTCGATCGACCGCCGCTTACTCGAAATCTGTAAGCTCCGTCGTCCCACGAACGAAAATCTCACTCGAACGTCGCCGTCGTTCGAATTCGCCGGGTCAAACGGAATAAAACTACGCTTCTAAACTTGCAATCGAGTTTCTCAGTTTTGTGCATCGTTTATATCGTAGCGGTCGAACGGTTCAACGTGCCCATGTCGTTTATCATATATGGTAGGCAATATCCCAGTGTGTTGGATTTACGTCGTTGGACTGGGTTGCACGTACGCACCGCACTCGCACACAGGCGCCGCGTCGCGTGTAGGTGGGCGCTGCTCGGTTATTTCACCTAGCCTGCGTGTTTTCCGACGTCGACTACGATGATTAGTGTAGCGTACATTGTGAAGTGGCTCGAGCTAAAATTCAATTTCGCGGTTTGCGTGACGCATTGTTAGATGGCGGAGCGCGGCCGCGGCGGCCAGTCCGGTCAGCTGATCGCCGCGTGTGTCGGGCGGTGGGGCGCGGCGCGGCGGGGGGACGGGGCAGACGTGATGTGCACACGCATCGCATGCGCCGCTCGATGCATTCATAAACAAGTACTTTAGTACTTATAGATTTGAAAAAAATATAAGTTAAATCTGGCACAAGGCGCAGTTGCGTAACGTGCGAGAGCTCGGCGGCGGAGCGGCGGTCCTCAGCCGATGTTTTCATCGTGCGCACAGCACTGCGCACTATCAAAGCAGATAGGCTCGCTAAATGGTCGCGGGCCGCCACGTGTCTTGTCCTTGGAATATACCTACACTACGTTACATAAACAACTCAACAACAGGATAAGAGATTCGAGAAAATACTCCATCTATGTCAGGCTAGTTTACTTGTATGTATGTTTTGACTTATTTTGAAGACGGCTGAAACTTTTAGTATGATAATTGTTCGTAAGGCGAAATCGATTATTTTTATTCGATTATATATTTATTGTAATTGGTGTTTTGGACAGATTTCAATGTAGGCGTAAGGTTTATAGCGATTTCTACCTTATGATAACTACAAGTAAAAACAAGTTATGGTTGTTAAATCCTTAATTATGAAAAAAATGGCGACGCGATGTCGAGACATGTAATTTTTTGCAGTCAAAAGATCGTCTCACTTGAGTCTACGAAACTCTAAAGCTTGTAGCATACTACAGCAAAAGCGAACCGAAAGCTAAGCTACATTTATTATGAAAAACCTTTATTTATTTGTCGACTCTTAGTTGGAAAACTTTAAGCTAAACCGAAACCGTTTTTGCAGTAGTTCTGCTTGGTTTTTGTTTAAGTATAGCATAGTTTAAGCATCGTAACGGTTTATTCGCTTTTACTTCTGTGTACTACAAGCTTAAAGGATAATATAGGCTTGCATTTACCAACAAAAGAACCTGCGACAAAACAAAAGAAAAATAGTGGGAAAGCAGACTTCCATTTAGTGCCTAGACTTCCATTTAGGCTTTTATGACGTACAAACCCTCACGATTGCATACTAGACATTAACAGGTGTAATGTCGCGTTTGTACCTACTTTCATTAACTTTTGTTATATCAGACATCTAATATCTTGTCTACTAACTGAGTATTGTTGATATTTTCTGTTCTCAAGTATAAACAACTAGCTGTTCCCTTGCGGCTTCATCCGCGTGAAATTATAAAAAAAAATATTTTATTGTTTACATACATTTGTCAAATTATCAATTGCAAATGTCAAAATAACATGACATGATGACAAACCATGGCAATCTTGCTTCCTTGATGTTGGCAGCAACTTATGATCTCTTTCCCACATTAGGGTTTTTATCCAAAATATTTACCCCTAAGTTTAATGGCGTGAAATTATATAACCTAAAGCGTGATATAAGTGTAGGGCTTTTTATTAAAAAAAGAATTATTCAAAAATATGCTGTAATTGCTGACATCTTAGGCAACAAAGAAGTGTGTGTTTACGCTTTATTATATTAGTATAGATAAATAAAATTATTTAATACGGTTAAGAAGAAAATTAGTACCGCGCTGTAGAATTGGCGCGACACTAGATTATTGGCATAGACGTCACATCTCTAACTGACAGCTGTCAATGTCATTAGACGAATTGGATTTGGCGCGCGATCCTGGTTAGTAGTGTGTGACTCTAAATTCTAAATTATCACGATAGTATCAATTAAATTGTTCCACTTGCAGATAATTGTGCCATGACGAGACAAACGCCTCTTACAAGTTACGGATTAGGTAGCTATGAGTTACACAACGATGGGATAATAATAAAAATTAGTCGTGTATCATATAAGCATATGAAAGCGTCCTTTCGGTTATTGTTCCTCATATTCTCAATGGTCATAATCAAAACAACGTTAAGATGAACCACTAGCTTTTGAAGTGGTTCTAACAGCGATAGAGCCCGGTTTAACATCTTTGCACGAATGGAAGCAATTCTGCGTTTCGTCTGATGAGTGTGGTGCTGGAGGCCTAATTTTAGTCCTTTTTCCTTTCTCATCCTTTCCTAAGAAAGGGGAAGTTAAGAGGAAAGGATGAGAAAGGAAAGTGGATTTGACGGTGGAGGAGACGCATCGGGAGGGGAAATATCTTCTTTATGTGCGTCTCCTCCGTCGATATGGTATGAGCGGTCGCTTCGCCATTTTGGCGGATTAAGATGGCCGCTTACTCGTTTACCAGGTTATGATTTTAAAAAAAGATTGTCCGATTGTAATCCGACTTTCTTAAACATTTTTTAATTCACATATACGCGTAATATTTCTAAAGTCAATCTCGAAAGTGTTCCAAGTTGTTACATAAGCGTACATCAACTGTTAAAGGTCATTTGTATATAATTAAATATCCCACGTGCCACGTACCTGAAGTATCGTCCGCAAAACAAGCGGGCGTAATAACCTTTGTCAAAATTCAAATTCGATCAAAGACATCGTCACTTGGAATTTAAACATGATAACGGTACACGGACTAATACATAGGCAAGAAATTGAAATATCGTATGTTAGTATTTCAAATCGTTTCCTCCTAGATGGGCATTAGCAAGTCAAGTCCGGTTGAACCGATTTGAACTAGGGCTGTCAACACTTCGGATTTCTCATAGATTAAGTCCAGATCAAATAAGTCGGTATAAAGTCACTGAAAAAAGTTTTGCTATTCATTAAGTCGATTAAAAGGACAAAGGTTGTCAACGTATTTAGATTTATCAGTTATTAAAAGTTGACAGCCCTAGTTAAACGCGGCTGTGAACAGGATTTATAAAAAAAAATACATGTTGAATATTTCAACTTGAATACAAAGTCTAGAGGCGGTCATTGTACATGTTACCATTTATATCGCCGAAACACTGGGACAAAAACATAATCATCTCCTTTATTTTTCTTTGAAAATCTGAGATAGCAATACGATTGTGACAGCAGACGAATAATTTTCTTATTCTCAAATATGACACTACAGAAATCTTAATCTTACTAATATTATAAATGCGAAAGTTTAGATGGATGGATAGATGGATGGATGGATGGATGGATGGATGATTGTTAGAGTTTGTAGCCTAAACGGCTGAACGAATCTCGATGAAATTTGGTATAGACGTAGAGGATAGTCTGGAAGAACACATAGGCTATTCACTTTTGTTTTTTTAAATTCCACGCGGACGGAGTCGCGGGCGAAAGCTAGTCTCAAATAAAAGAAAATATTTGGACACCACGAGTTTATACCGAGTTGTAACAGGAATACAATTGGAAAGGTGTGCACGAATTTGCAATAAAAAGTTTTGTTATGCCTAAAACCAATCAAAAACGTAAAAATGTGATGACATCGCATTTTATATAAACTAAGTCATCATCCTTATCCTACTCCCCTGTCGGCGCAACAGGTTTTTGTCCTCCATAACTCTATCATACGTCATCTCAGTCATCACTCCCTTCTTGATCATGTCACCTTTCACGCTCCATCCATCTCTTTCTAGGTCTACCTCTACCGGTGTACACTCATAACTAACGTTCTCCTTGTTACATGCGATTTATCCCTCCTTATAACATATGCTAACCTTTTACTCCTTACCTTCTTTACCACTGGGGATACTCTCAGACTTCTAATATACTCATTTCAGATCTTATCCATTCGATTCCAACAACTCCCAAAGTTTAATTGATATTTATGTAATCGTTTTAATCAAATCAAAATCAGACTGGATTTTTGTTTTATCTCTCAATACCCAGTAAAATATACAAATCTAAAAGTTGCGCATGTGTGCGTACTCTTGTTTGTGTGCAACAAACACATTGTTTTTTTTACGGCCGTGAGATCATCTCTATTCAACCAAAAGATAAGCAAGTGTTGGCCGCATTTTGGCAGTAAGTCATACAAAAATACGCAAAAATTAAATAAAATAACTAGTTAGAAATAAATCCAGATTAAAATCAATTCAAATATAGTTTAATAGCTTTCGCCCACGACTCCGTCCGCGTGGGATTAAAAAAACAAAAAGTAGTCTATGTGTTCTTTCAGACTATCTGCATCTATACCAAATTTCATCGAAATCCGTTAAGTCGTTTAGGTTAAACTCTAACAAACATCTATCATCCATCCATCCACACTTTCGCATTTATAATATTAGTATGATTTTTCTATATTTAAAACGTAATGTGGTAAAAGTTTTATAAGAATACTATTTGCTGGTATAGCAAAGAACAATAGCGTGCGCGTCGGAGCGGTCGGCTTGTTCGCACGCGTCCTCAGCTCGGTGGCGGTCGTACGATCCCTTTCACCGTTCTGCTAGCCTGGTACTCGCGCGGCCTTACGCGGGCCTTGATTGCATTGTGATGACGAGTGGGTAGAGAACGGCTAATTTTACACGTTTTTAATACTACGTAAAATTAAATTCAATAAAACTGAATTATATTTATTATCTAGCCAAATTATGTAAGCTTAATAATAATTAGTTAGTTTTTTTTATTATAAAGAGCTGTCGTCCGCAAACTTCGTTAGTGTGGAATATAAAAAAATGGTCGTCTATAACCTTCGCGCGTGCATTTTTTACCAGCTACCTTCCAGTCAAAGTCTCGTCCAAATCGGTCCACCCGTTCCAGAGATAGCGGCCCGGTCGCCAGATTGACAGCGCGGAATTAAAAAAAAATGTAGCCTATAATATGCCCGTCCGTACCAGCTACCCTCCAGTGAAAGTCCCTTTAAAATCAGCCCAGCCGTTTCGGAGATTATCCGGAACAAACGAGGCTTGCGGACAGACAGACAATTTTTTTTTAAATCAACGCAAATACATCATCTTCCCGAAATCTGGAATTTTTCTTTTGATACAAACAGACACTCCAATTTTATTATATGTATAGATTTATAACTTGAGTGTAGTAAATCGTATAACATCTTTGCTAGGAATTGGTCGCGGCCCGGACAAAGCCGGTTAGGTCGTCGCGCAGTACGGTATGGCGGCTGATAAGTGTCGTGTAAACACGATAACACCGCTCCAGTCGCTCGCAAGTCATACGCAATGCTTTTTATACCCAACGGTACATTGCCCTAAGAACTTTATTGGACATCTCTCTTTGCAAACATGTGCTTAGCTTTGTACTTGCAATTTATGATCCCCTGGTATATCCTGGAAGTATTTTTTTTTATACAATAAGGTGGCAAATGAGCAAGCGGACACCTAAATCCGCCGAAATGGCGAAGCGAGGCTGCCCATGGACATCCGCAATTGCAAATGCGTTGTCTACCTTAAATCGACGGAGGAGGAGGTGCACATAAAGATAATATTTCCCCTTCCTATGCGTCTCCTCCACCGTCAATTCCACTTTCCCATTCAATCCTTTCCTTATAAAAATAGGGTGGAAAGGGGCTAAAATTGAGCCTTCGGCATCACACTCATCAGACGAAACGCGGAATTGCTTCCACTTCACGCCTGTCTTCTGTGTGGTGGTGGTATTGCACTGGGCGAGCCGACCCATTCGTGCTAAGAAGTTAAAGAGGGCTCTACCACTGTTACATTGCATTTGCATTTACGTCTTGGTAATTCTGGAATTTTCTGTTAAGTCGCTTTTAAATTTGATAACGAAATATGGTTAAACAAGGATCAACCAAGTGAGAAAGACGCTGTTTTCTATTGGTTTCGTCAGAAAAATGTTAATCCATAAAAGAATATAGAAAATTACATAAAAGGGGATTGCTAGAGCTATGTTCTTCTGTAATTTTTTCTGTTGTTAATTTATTTACTCTTTCAATTTTAGAATGATTGTCTAGATTGTTATAATCACATGACAGATGACGTAGTAAGGTCTAGCTTTTAAGACATCGTGACATTGAAGCCAGCTAGCTCTATTGAACGAATAACGACTATTATTTTTGAGTCTACATTTTTATGTTCATTTCAGTTATACGAAATATTTCGATCGTTTCTTTTCAATTCTGATAAAGAATTAAAATTCTTAATATTTGTTATTTATAGATGTAAGGAAGAGAAGAACTCATGAGGGTCTAGAGTAATCACAGATGTTCTGTAGTAAAACAATGATAAACGTTTGCGTCTTAGCGTAAACAGTTCTTACTAATAGATTTTGACAGTTGATTTGCGTTTTAAGCAGAGTGTCGTTACCTTCTACAATTGTTAGCAAACCAATTGCAATAATTTCATTTGCAAGCTATTCCTATAGCTAATCTTAAATCGATAACACCACACAATATTCTATACTTTTCCTTACAAAGGGTTGCCTTACTCTTTCATACTATCAACGATAAAACACGTATTCGCAGTATGAATACAAATCGTAGTATTTGACGATTTATGTAACAATATTAAAAAATGTTTACCAAAAAAACAGCACAGACATAATTAGAATAAAAAATGAAAAGTATTCAAAAACGTCGACGCCATTTTTAAAAAATACTGTAGACTACTGATTCTGAAAGAGAAAGAATAACCTAAATTGGTATTGAGATGGAGTAGGATAGATATAATTTTGAGCGTTGCGCTTGTAATAATTGCTCGCTCATTTCAATAACATAAAGACTTATTGATATTTAAATGATTTCATATTACACGCATGAGACTGTTGACCTTTGCCACTTTTACATTCTCAGAATAAATTGAATACTACCAAAAGCGTACATGAAGTTCAAAAGATTTTAACGAAATATCAAATATGAGTAAATTATTTTAAATAATAATGTGTCATTGATTCCCCGAAGTATTATAGGGTCAGTGGAAATAATTGTTGTTTTGTTATTTAGACTATTTGTGACGGCAAAGGAAACCACTTTAAAACCTGATACGAGTTTGTGTGTAAAATACATATATGACTGTTCGGTATCGGTGACTGAGGGAGGGAACCCCCTGTTCTCTCCTCCACTTATATTTGATCCTTTTTTCCATACTTTACCTGCTGGGAAAAGTCAAACCCAATTTGGAATCAAAAACGTTTTTAAAGTTGTAAGGTTTTTGTGAAACTCTTTTGAAGCGCAGGATAACTGATTTTAGGTATGTGGCCGTTTCAGAAATAGAATCTAGGCATGACGCTAGGTCGCAGCCGCATCGCAACCTGCTAAACCGGCAGGTGTGGTTACCCGGGCCGCATGAGGCGGGGGAGGTGTCCGGCGGCCGCGCTGCACGCTGCACCGCGCCAAGGTCAGCCGCCGCACGCATGCGTCGCCCCCTCCCCTCCCCCCCACACCCCGCACCCGTCGCACTCTCACCCGCCACCCTCTGTCGCCGGCGGCGGCACCCACTATACTTATGTGTTCCTGTTAGCTGTTCACCTAATACGCTCGCCCCCCTCTTTGTGATTATGGGATAAAGTCGGAAAGTAGAAATTGTAGGTTCTAAATTAAACTATATTTTATGATACAATTTTTTAATTCAATATAATTAGATGAACTTTAACTTTCTGGAAAGCAATTTTATTGTAGGGTACGTAATAATTAAGCTGATGTTAATAATTTTGTAGGCGGTGCTCCTTTAGATGTTCGAAATGCATAGGTTTCTTTCATGCTGTTAGTCTTTGTTGTCGGATATTTGTAAGGGCCCTGGTCAACGTATCTTCCACGATGCAAATGTTATGAATTGTAGTTGTACGTAGATAACACGTGCCCGGCGAGCCACTGTTGCCGGCCGCCGCGCCGCGCCGCCGGGCTGCGTGGGCGCGCACTCTGTCACACGCACACATACGCAACAGAGAAATCAAACTATTGACTATTACTTCGTGTTTCGTGATGTGTTGGATGAAATTTCACTTCAGACACTGAATTGTCTTTTATAAGTAAAGCGAAACGTTTTATTATCAGCTGTTTTTTAAATGCAGCCTTTGCAATGGCCTAGTTTTTGTATCGCACGGTCTGTGCTTGTGGCGAGTTGTGGGAAAGATCTTGGAGTTTTTTGTTACAATAAAAACTATTGTGCGTTGAAAACATAGTGGAGGTCAGGCGCACTTAGCCACACTCTATTAGAAAGCTAAACGGCGTCGCGAATAACACAAGGAGTGGTGCGTCGCGGTTGCCTCCTACGTCCGCGCCGGCCCGCTCCGTTCGATTCGGTTGCAATGTTCCATTCACCTTATTCGCCGGCGTCGAGGTTCACTGACTCCGCCGGGCGACCGACTAACTAACTCTTCGGACACGTCACCGTGCTCGTGCCGCTGTTTCATCAGCCGCCGCCGCTGTTAGCATTCTGCCGGCGTGCGGCCGTGTGGCGGCGCGCCGCTGCGACCTCGTTCCGCGAGCGGCCGCTCCGTGCAGCGTTATGTAAAGCGCTGAGGCGCACGGTGCAGCGGCGAGCGTTGCGCTCGGCCGCGTGTGCGCGACCCCCGCGCCCCGCCCCGCCTTGCGATTTCGTCCGTCCGTCGGTTTCACTGGCGCGGGCCGCGGCGTAGGGGGGTTCCGGAGGTCGCGCACCTCCCGCTTCCTCCGCCCTCCGAGACGGAGAACGGAGCGTACGGTTCAGTCGTCGAGCGGAGTGCGTCGGCGCCGGTCGAGCTTCTGTTGCCTCGGCCTCTTAGGTGCCATCGCTCGGTACGTGCGAGACGTGCGGCGCGCTCGGGTGTTGTTCGTGTACCGCAGTTGTCGGGTGCGTTTGCGACGGCGGTGCGGTTCAGTGCCGGTGCCGGCCGCGGTCCGAAATAGCGTGCGTTATCATCGCGACCTCGGACGGCGAGACGAGATACCGCGAGGTCGGCGGCACCTGCGCCGCGCCGCGCCCCACGTGCGCGCCGCGCTGCAGTCGACAATTAGCAACTGTCTGCGGCCCTCCCCCGCCCCCGCGCGCCCTTCACGCCCCCGCCCCGCCTGCAGGCACGCCGCCCTGTCCCCCCGTCTGGACTTTTGCATCAGCGGACGCGAATCAAATTTTTACACATATCCAACGGTGCACATTCCCCAGACCTAAACATCTGTACCGTTAAGTTTTTCTTTATTACGAAGCGACCGTACCTATATCGCAATAGATAACCTCATCCTGAATGACGCTAGTTAGATATGTAATTGTCAGTATAGAAAAGTCGTAACGATTGGCGACACATTGCAAATAAAACGATTTCGCAATTAGCAGACTGCCTCATTACTGCGGGTTGCGTAATTCTTATGACAAAGATCTCCAGTTTTGTTTATAGGTTTTTTTCATCAATTTTCTTTCGATGGTTTTCCTTGTTATGTATTTTTGTTATATCGGATAATCGAGGTATTTTCATCGCTTTAAATAATTTCATTTATAAAAAACATGTAGTAAAAATTATCAAACAATAACAAAATGTTTACTTCCTATACCAGATATTAATTATATTTACTTATTATAAATTGTTTGTTCAAGGTCCTAATGATTTTATCATTATTATTTCTTTGTCCAGTTTAAACCAGTTAAATTCTCATTCATTCATTTATTTGGCTTACTAATATTATAAATGCTTAAGTTTGGATGGATGGATATTTGTTAGAGTTTGTAGCCTAAACTGCTGAATGAATGTCGATAAAAAACTAGAATAATCTAAAGTCTAAAAGGATCGCATCTTTAATGTCGATACATTTCGCATTCTAGTAGTTTTTTTTTAATCCTGTACTTTTTACCTTTGTTGTTAATTCACCCTAACTTTTGAAAGGGCTGGTTAATTCTTGATAATGACAGACTTGCGCAATATGGTCTGCGTTATTGTGCAATGTATTATTAATTATAAAGTGCTGTTCTACTTAAAATTTTGTCCGTCTGTTGTCTACAAAATGATTACTGACGACGCACTCCATATACCAAGACTACATAAAATTATTATTTCAAACAGACATCTCAAACATTTCATGTCGCTTTGTAGACTTAAAATTTTACCGGATTTAGTGAACCTTTGTAATATTTTTCTTCAAATTGTAAATTTTATTTTCTGCCATCTTGCATCCCATTGGACTTTCGTGGAACCCAAGGGACTGGACTTTGAGAACCATTGATAACTAATAATCAACCCGATAGCTTGTCGACTTCGATCTACGATATTAGATAAATAATCTCACTAAAATTATAAATGCGAAAGTTTAGATGGATGGATGGATCTCGATGATATTTGGCATAAATGTAGAGGATAGTCTGGAACATAGGCTACTTGCTTTTGTTTGCGGACGGAGTCGCGGGCGAAAACTAGTTCCAAATAATTGAAAAGTGATTATAATTTTCGTACATTGAACTATATACAGGAAGGATTAAATATATGAACTAGATACACAATTCAATTCGATAGTAAGCAGTTTTTGCTCAAAATGGCGTAACATTTTGCAAATTTGCAATATATAAAATAGAAAAAACGCAAACACGTCAGATGTCGAACGCTGTTAAGTAATTATTTAGCTACGAATCTTTCTTTTATTATAGCTTAAACACTTCTTTTTTTAATATTGTTTCATCTTTAACCTTAATCACGCCAGTCACATATAGCTATTGTCGACTTGGAAGATCTAGTCCGCCCAAATATGATTACAATTTTAGTTCAGCAAAGTTCAATGTGCTCGAACCCATACTATGGACATTATTTACATTTTGTCTAGAATAAAATGTCGAGGGGACAAATCTTGTACCGAAGGCTACGTACATAATGGTCACGGTATCTATTACGTGAATTACATAATACCAGATATAAAAATATAGCGAGTCGTACACGTGCGCCCCTGCCCCCGTCCTCCTCGTAGCTACCCCTCGTCCCCCGCACTCGTCGTTTACGTAACTCGTTTACGTTTCACCGAACGCGCCTCCATGTCTCCGTTCGTTATGATTGTACCCTAACTATGTACCCTATATTTTCCTGCTACAGCTGTTTGATTTTTTCTCTCAGAAAGGGCTATTATAATAAGTAAAATTCTAAAAAATCATCAATAACTTTCTCTTTATGTGTGGTGAACACAGTATTGTTTGTTTACTTTATTAGATCCCAAGTAATACAGTATTTAGGTGCTTGACTTTTGATACAGAAAGTAAAGAAATTCAACTAAATAGGACTTAATAGGATTTCGTGCCTTTCAAAGTATTCGTAACTGCAGCGGACGTTGCGCACTCAACGCTTTCTAGAATGTTCCCAAGCGAGAAGTGTTTCATTGTACGATGTACTGGTACGCTATTGTTTAGTGCACTGGACCCAGCACGTGTACAATCTAATATTCAAACAAGCGAGCACGATAACGTTCCGAACTCGTCGACCTACACCTGTTTAGTATTCGATTTTTTTTTTCTCGTATTTCAAACGCCTCTATGAAGTTGATCTTGGCTCTCATTCAGCCCCGGTGCGTCACAATGACGGCTAAAGTTAGCGTCGCACAATATACGTTCACTATGAAAACTAGTCGTCAAATTTATTTTATTATTGAAGATACCAAAATCATTGTACGTAGGTTCTTTGATGGTTGTGTAGCAGTTTAATCATAAGTACTAAGGCATCATAATGTATTAGGAGGTTTAACAGTGGCTCGGGGCGCGTGGTAAGGGTTGGGGGGAGAATGCACGTGTCAGTGTTGCCAGCGTCGTGCATGCCATGCGTTCCCCTCCCCCGCACTTGTTGCTCGCTGCGTTGTAGCGCTGCTACCGGTGTCGCCGGCCTTCGCACACTAAATCTACTGTCCCCTTGGATCGTGCTCTCTCTTTCGCGAATGTTTTCGCATTTTAACTGCGGGAAAACTGATTCATTGATGTCAAATTAATATACACACAATTACTTACAAATGTGTCAAAAGATATGTCGTACAATCTTGTAAACACGGATTGTATCCAAAGATATTTAAAATTGTATAGACAAGACATACTCAATAATTTTTTTTCACCGGTACTTTCTCTGAAAGGTACTATATCATTTGTCAAGTTTATCGTGCAATAAAACATTTTATAAAGTTATAAGAGCTCCATCTTTTCTCCTAGAATAAACTAAACAGGGTAATCAAATCAAATATAAACATTTAAATATTTTCAAAGATACCTATTGGAAATTAATTTGAATGCAATTAATTTGAGGATCTAAGTAAAATGTCAACTATGCTTAGTCTATGTATTTTTTTAATATCTTTGTATCACACTAGAACGAGGCAAAACATGGTTAGGACATAAAATGTCATTATAAGTCCACGAATATTACGCAAATGGAGTACTTTATGTACAAGAAATATTGGGTTACCAAATTCAATTACGAACTTAGTTACAGAAATACGTCAATGAATCCGTACGCAACACGCCCGTTTGGTCTCCCAATTTCACATTTCATCCGATTTCCCAACAACTCTTACGTCGCAAAACGTTTCCATCGCAAACGCACCGGCTTATTGTGTAAAATTTCTAATTCCAGGAAAGGATTGAGTGATTGTGTAAAAATAAACGTTTGTTAAGTGAAACGTATTAATTAAGAACTGTTCAAACATGACTAAGACGTATTTCGTTGTGAGGAATTATGAGGGAAATTGTTAGTGAAGTTGTACCATAGAATGGGCATACTCATGGAAGCCACTAAAGGGAATTTGGTCACTGCCAGATATCGAGGAAGTGGTGCGGAGTCGGAATATTTCACGATGGGAACACCCCGGAAGCCTTTCTATGCGGACACATTGCATACGATCGCCATTAAAACTAGGGAGACAGAATTCGGAAGTATCGTTGAGCCTATACCGATAACGCTCAAGACTTACATGCCGTACCAATCCGAATACCAGGGTTATGGGTACCCGCAGCAGGTGGTATCGCCCGCGGCTCCTGTTGTCCGGGTACCTGAGACCGATAGGCGCTCCCCGGTGAAAAGCGGAAAAAGTCCTGTTAAGGAAGCTAAGGATGATATAGTGGCTAGGCCTCCACCTAAAAAGAAATGGATCAAAGAGTACCTAGGTGAGTTTTAGAACTAAGTTATTATGTAAAATGTTAGATTGTTTTACGAATTCGGAGAATTTATTTCTGCTTAATGCTTGACCTTTGTAAGTCTCCGTTCAGGTTGTTTACTTGATAAAAACCTTGATATAATGAATCAATAATCTGACAGACTTCGATAGCCCACGTACGAAGTAACCGTAGCAACATGACGAGATAAGTATCAGGTCTGTAGTACATAGACGAACTGGTTCTTAGCGAAGTTAAAGATATATTTTTATGGAGTTGGTTTGTTCCAGCGCGTCGTTTAGGAGGTATACATTACGTCATGTTTCGGTGTCCAATAGGAGTTATTCGCTTTCACGGTATGTTACAGGGTTTAGAGCATTTCTACCTTTTATATATTATTTTTCCTGTTTCCGACATAATTTGTATTATTTGGCTTCCGGTGCGTGGGCATAAAGGACCTCGTTTGTATAGCAATTTTC
The DNA here is from genome assembly GCA_003118335.3 of Papilio memnon. Taxonomy (NCBI): domain Eukaryota; kingdom Metazoa; phylum Arthropoda; class Insecta; order Lepidoptera; family Papilionidae; genus Papilio; species Papilio memnon. The sequence goes on from LD689012.1 coordinate 3,718,862, forward strand.
TTCAATTTGTCTTATTGATTCTATTTGCGCTACAAAAACTATAGGATTTGGGGTACGCGGAACACCAATTACTTTAATTATCTCTTTAGCATGAATGCTTAGTCCTTAGTAAGTCCAATACATCTGTAGCTATACTTGTTAATAATTATTGCACCTTTGTTCCGTCTTAACCGACAACGCTTGGCGTCAAGGTGTACCTCTCCTGAAGGTCAATGTCTGCACGCCTTGTGCCCAGAACACGCCCAGTTCGATCATAGTACGATAAAAAACAATTACCAACACATAGAATGAAACATAACATCCTGTATAATACAACCATGACCTGTGTGACAGTCGACTTATCATGGCGACAGGATAACATTTTGTTGTATTATAAATAAGTGACAGGTTTAGTAAAATTACGACAACAATTTTACTCTACTAGATTTAGTAACAATTTATCGAAATATAAGTTACTAGCTACTACTAGTAACTACTCCCCCATGTTGATTGACAGAAAATATCTTCAGATTACACAAAAAGGTACATCAAGTAAAATATAAGCTTTTATATTTCTCAATTATGTCATCATCATCATCTTCCTCCTTATCCTACTCCCGTAGTGGCGCAACAGGTTTTTGTCCTCCATAACTCTATCATCCGTCATCTCAGTCATCACTCCCTTTTTGATCTTCTAACCTTTCACGCAATCCATCCATCTCTTTCTAGGTCTACCTCTACCGGTATTCCTCCACATTTATAATTAACGTTCTCCTTGATACATGCGATTCATCCCTCCTCATAAGATGCTCTCATGCTAACCTTTTACTCCTTACCTTCTCTACCACTGGGGCTACTCTTAAACTTCCTCTAATATACTAATTTCGAGAAGTTACATAATTTATCCATTATGTAACTTCTGTATTATATTTTCTCTGCAGTTCGCTATTGTCACTAACGGTCGATCGATTTCATATTTGCGATTCAGCGCCTGCCTTGACCTGTACAACAAAACAGCGGTAATCTCATACTACGACTTGTAGTGTGTAGTTTTGCATTGACAAGTTACGTAACAACGGCCGTTATTGGATTGAAAACAACGTACCAATGTGGGGTGTGATTATTCAGATTCTAGCATTATTTGTTATGATCTTAGATTCCATTGCCGAAATAGTTGTTGAAAAAAATAATCTTTGAGTAAAAAAAAGATAACCAACGACAACAAATAGAACATAAGAAGGCAAAATCTTCAAAAATAAAACGACGCTTGATTCTATATTCAAAAAACTGTTGATTCTTTTTTTTTAGTTTGAAAATACAAGGCAATGTAAACACACCCTTAAATTTAAATGCACAACGGAAATGACATGACCTCGAGGAATGAAGTCGTTTGTGAAATATCTCGTCGGAAGAGCAGAAACAAGATTTCCTACAAAGTCTGCATTTATGATAGACGACCTAGTTTGTAAGTTAGAGGAGATGAACAAGATTCAAATGGCTTCTAACATTAAATGGCATTATAATAAAGCAAAAATTAACAGCCAGAAGTAGAATTTGGATATAAAACGTAAATGTTTCGGGAAAGAAAACGAGTGCACATTTCTTACAATATTACTTCGAAGTGATCATCATCAACTTGCCCTTATGGAGGGTCGGCACAATATGTGCTGCTCTTCCATAAATTTCTATCAGCCGTCATATCTGAATCCACTCCCTTAAGCATATCCTCTTTCACACATCCATACTTTCTTCGGTCTTCCTCTTCCTTTGTAGCCATCCATCATTCTTAACACTTTCTGGTTAATGTCCCCATCGTCTCGTTCCATAACATGTCCATACCACGCTAACCTTTTGGTTCTCAATTTCTCCACCATTGGCGCTACTTTCAAACTTCCTTTAATATATGCATTCTTAACTTATAACTTACTTATTACTTCGAAGTGATCTAATTGGTTTAAGTTGTATCGCGAGACAACTTAAACATATCTGCTGTACTGGTTTCCTCGTAATTTTTTACATGACATTAATATTAGGAGCACATAAAATAAAGTGTCTATACTCCAAACATATTACATACTTGTTACATTATTTTTTACCTTCAATCCTAGCACGTTTGTTTTTAAGGTGTACCTTCAAGGTCTTTATTGTTTAGTACTTGCGTTGCGATAAGTTCGTGACAAGGCACCGTTAGTCAGACGGCGTTAGACCACGGCCTGCGTGTCGAATGTTTGGTCTGATTTTTTTTTAATGCGGCTCGCAATTTTTTAACATTGTAATAAATGTATGTACAAAGCCTCTCTAAATCTAAGCAGTATTCAAAAGTACGTCTTACGAAATAATGATTAGATGACCATTGAATGTTTTTGTCTATACTAATATTATAAAGAGGAAAATTTTGTTTTTGATTGTAATGAATAGGCACAAAAACTACTGGGCCGATTTTTAAAAAAAAATCACCGTTAGAAAGGTAATATATTTGTGAGTAACATAGGCTATTTTTACATATATTTGTTTCATTTCTTTATTATTTTTAAATTTCACGTGGACGGAGTCGCGGGCAAAAGCTAGTCATTAAATATATGTAAAGAACAGTGGTAGAGCCCGCTTTAACATCTTTGCACGAATGGGTCGGCTGGCCCGATGCAATACCGCACAGAAGACAGGCGTGAAGTGGAACCAATTCCGCGTTTCGTCTGATGAGTGTGGCGCCGGAGGCCTACTTTAGTCCCTTTTCCTTTACACCCTTTTCTTAAGAGGAAAGGATGGGAAGGAAAAGTATACTTGTCGGGGGAGGAGACGTATGGGAAGGGGAAATATCCTCTTTATGTGCATCTCCGCCTCCGTCGATTAATGGTTAGCAACGCATCTGCAATTGCCGATGTCTATGGCCGGTCGTTTTGCCATTTCGGCGGATTCTGGTGACCGCATTCTCGTTTGCCACCTAATAATATAAATAAAAAAAAGTTACTGTTAGATAATACTGCTGTGTACAAATGATAATTATTTTTGGCACTGCTAATGCGGACGGAGCGAGATAAATATGTTTATCAACTTTCGCTCTAACAAAAAAGATAAAAAATATTTTTATAATACGATTGTAAGAGGTCATTACCAGGAGCGCAGACGTCATATCGGCGGTGGTCTTACACGTGGTCGCGCCGTTTATTATCTCTTGAGATAAAATTGTATCGTAATAAAGATTGTCGTGTCGTGTCTATGTGTGCTGTAAACAGCCGTCGCGATTGCCCGTCGCTTGTAGTGCGATCAACGTATCTGACCCGATAGGCATAAGAAACATCATACTCGTACTAATATTATAAATGCGAAAGTTTAGATGGATGTTTGTTAGAGTTTGTAGCCTAAACTGCTGTACAGATTTCGATGAAATTTGGTATAGATGTAGAGTAAAGTCTGGAAGAACACATAGGCTATTTACCTTACTTTTTTTTCCACGCGGACGGAGTCGCAGGCGAAAGCTAGTTAAGTTATAATAGCCCAATAGTGAACTTCTAACAAAGCCTAAAAGTGTCACAAGATTGTAGCTGTCTTGTTTTGTATGTCTAAGTAGATTTTACACTTATTCTAATAGAACTGACCGCAAAACAGCGCTTCTTACCGGACCAGATAAATTTATTGGACTAGGTATGCTGTAGACGGCCGTCGCTTACTCCGCAAGGTTGATATCGCATAGTGACATTTTTGACACAGTCACAAAACATCGCTCAGTTACTCGAATAACGTAAACAAATTTAAAATGTTTATTTTATGTTTTACTTATCTATAGTTTCGTGGTATTAAAATCAACTGTTATAAATAGCTAGCTGTTCCCTTGCGGCTTCATCCGCGTGAAATTATAAAAACTTTATTTTATTGTTTACATTTGTCAAATTATCAATTTCAAATGTCAAAATGACATAACATTATGACAAACCATGGCAATCTTGCTTCCTTGATGTTGGCAGCAACTTATGGCCTCTTTTCCACATTAGGGTTTTTATCCAAAATATTTACCCCCTAAGTTTAAAGGCGTGAAAATATATAGCCTAAAGCGTGACGTAAGTGTAGGGATTTTTATTAAAAAAAGAATTATTCAAAAATATGCTGTAATTGCTGACATCTTAGGCAACAAAGAAGTGTGTGTTTACGTTTTATTATATTAGTATAGATTTATTTTGCAGAACTCACTCTTTGATTTCATTTTGACAACTTCAAACCGTCTTTATAACGGGTGGACAGACTTGTTTTACCAAATAGGTTATACTTTCTTAAAACAAAGATAAATGAGAAAAAAATAAAGAACAATATAACATTTTATGCCAACCGGTGACGCAATTTTTATTTTTATAAAATAAAACTGTATATGAAATAACCTTGAGCTCTTGTGTTTTTGTTAATTCTTATTTTTTTATAATTAGCAAATATGTTGGTGTACAGTTGAAGGCTTTGATGACCAGAAGTACCATTCTCTTGGTGCTATCTAAGATTGACGACTATCATGAGAACTTCGAAACAAGATTTCAGCAATTCAAAGTAAAAAATGAGTATCTACTTTTTGTACCATTTGTAAAGTTTCAAATATTTATCTATACTTCTAATATATATCTACTAATATTATAAAGAGGAAAGATATGTATTTTGTATGTATTGGAATAACTCAAAAACTACTGGGACGATTTAAAAAATTGTTTCACCGTTAGAAAGGTAATTTATCTGTGAGTAACATAGGCTATATTTTATTATCTTCTATAATTTTTTTTCAGTTCGAGAAGGTGTTTCACGTATGTAATTTAATCTCAAGTATTTTTAGTTTTGTTTTTATGGTACTAGTGAGTTGTGACGTCAAAATACTCCATTGCTTCGATTCATCGTTGAGCCACGTGAGTTAGCTTTCGGTATAGAGCATGCGCGACCCCCTCCCCTTTTCCCTTTGTGTAATCGGTGTATGGAAAGGGTGGACGCTATCTAAAAGAAAATTTCGACTGGGCGGGGTCATTTGACCCCTGGTATTTCACGTTATCTCAGCACGTGGCTTTTGTAGTTAATATTTTTTTTAATTCAACGCGTAATATTTAGGTGTCCTTAACTTACACGTGACTGTTTTTTAATTTCTGAATTCGTCTGTTTTTTTTATTCACAAAACAATAAATAATACGATTATTGTTAAAATAATGTGTTGGTTAATAACCGCCTTGTTCCGTTTTTTGTTTTTTACTCGTTTTAACCAGACATGAATATGGCATTCGATATTTATTCTATCAGGGTAGCATAAAGTTATCATACGTTGATGGCCATAACCCTAAAGGGATTACCAGCCAGGGTTGCCATAACAGTTGCAGTGAACAAAGCCATGAGGGTTGGATATATTCAGATGTGTGTCTCGTAAAGTACTAGCAACAGCGTTGATTTTATGTGAGAACGAAATTGTTACTAGGCAAGATAGTGAGGCGCTAGTACACGCAATTCATTTAAAAAAAGTATTAAAACGACACGATGCTCAGACAGCACGCCTTTCAACGTGTGCTGAGAGCACTAGGCTGAGGGGCTCTCTTTCGTCTCGCTCTTGAGCTTTGTTGCATCAAATGCGCTCGGGAGTGTTCGGACCGCGTGACTCGCTGTCACGTGTCGACTCGAGCGTCCCCACCACTCGGCCCCTCACTTCCCCTCCCCCAGGGCCCTTCACCCTCGACTGCCCCCACACTCCCCCAGCTTATCATGTGCAGGCCCCTGCTTCGTAACCGCTGCCTGTCACCCGTGTCTATTACAATGACTGGATTGCACATTATATTATTACTGTTATTTGAAATGTCGCTTTTAACAAAAAAAATACTACTAAAAAAAGTTATTTTCTTGAATAATATCCAAAAATGTATACGAGATTGTAGCGGATCTGTAGCAGACGGAATGGTGGGAGGTAAGAGAAAACCCGTTCGGCGAATGTCCGTCAAAAACGCGCGCCGCCATGCGCAATTATACTAGGCGAGCATAACTTCTTGAGAGCTTACAATTTTCCCCTGGAAACATTCAAAATCCAGTCACTGGTACAAAAATTTACCACTGAATTTGGCTTTGAATCATTTCTTACTAAAAAATAAAAATTTATTATAATATTATTGCAATTTTTTCAATCGAAAATCCTTTAGGAAAAGGCCTATTTTCTATTAAAAAGTCCAAAAACTAGGTATACTTATTTATCTTAATCTATCTACTATATTTATAACTAGCTTTTGCCCGCGACTCCGTCCGCAAAACAATAAAAAAGAAATGAAAAAATATAGCATATGATCACAGATAAATTACCTTTCTAACGGTGAAAGATTTTTTAAAATCGGCCCAGTAGTTTTTGAGCCTATTCATTAGTTTATACATAGACATAATAATAAAAATAATAACGTTTTGGATCATTTTATTCAAGATCTGATTTTCAATAATTAATAATTATAAACTGAATACTGAAATTATCTTGCTTAGGAGAATATTTTGTTGGTTTCTCTAAATTGTGTCGAATTTGCGCAGGTCAGTAGTTTCTCGTGTAAACCCCCGCGAGCTTGTGACGCACGTTCCGGCCCCACCCCTGTTGCATAACCCTACTGCCTATGTTACCCTGGTAGCATTTGCGTCAGACAGCTTTAAGCTTCAAAGTTTATTTTCATTATGTAAGTTTTATTTTTAGTTTACTTACCACATATATCGGGAAATTGAAAAACTATTTACTATGTTTTATACTATATGTCTACTTTTTTATTTTTAAAGGCCCATTATATATTTATAGTCCGTCATATTTAGTCGTTTAGTACATGTGTACTAAATAAATGGCACTTTATAGGTATACAATTAAACTAAACATAAATAACTATCCGCAACAGTGGTAGAGCCCGCTTTAACATCTTAGCACGAATGGATCGGTTCGCCCCACGCAATACCACGACCACACAGAAGACAGGCGTGAAGTGGACGCAATTCCGCGTTTAACTGATGAGTGTGGTGCCGGATGCCTAATTTTCCCTTTCCCTTCCCACACTTTTCATCTAAGGATTTGACGGTGGAGGAGAGCATAGGAAGGGGAAATGTCCTCTTTATATGTGTCTCCGTCAATTAAGGGTAGGCAACGCGTCTGCAATTGCGGATGTTCATGGGCAGCAGACGCTTCGCCATTTTGGCGGATTGAAGTGGCCACTTGCTCGTTTGCCACCTTGTAACATAAAAAAATCTACTAAAAACTACGAATAAAAAAAGAGGTGTGTCCGGAGCGTGGTATACGAAAGTCCGTTCCAAGGTTCTTCGTATCCGTTCATGTGGGTTATTGGATTTAAAAAATGTTACGAAACAAAACGACTATTACGAACATCTACGTACATAATTACAAACAGGTAGCACTGACTGTCAAAATAAGTAATCTAAATCTATCTATCAGACTTCATACTAATATTATAAATGCGAAAGTTTAGATGGATGGATGTTTGTTAGAGTTTGTAGCCTAAACGGCTGAATGGATTTTGGATGGAATTTGGTATAGATGTAGAGGATAGACTAGAAGAACACATAGAATACTCATGTTTGTACTTTTGTTTTTTTTTTTAACTCCACGCGGATGGAGTCGCCGGCGAAAGCTAGTACTAATATAATAAAGCGTAAATTAACGCTTTGTGGCGTAAGATGTCAGCAATTACAGCATATTTTTTAATATGTTTTTTTAATAAAAAGCTCTACACTTACGACACGCTTTAGGCTATTTATTTCTACGATATTAAACTTAGGGGGTAAATAAATTGGTAAAAAACCTTAATGTCGGAAAGGGACCATATACAAGCTGGTAACATCAGGGAAGCAAGATTGCCATGGTTTGTCATCATGTCATGTTATTTTGACATTTGCAATTGACAATTTGAAAAATGTAAACATTAAAACAAAGTTTTTATAATTTCATGCGGATAAAGCCGCACGGGAACAGCTAGTTTTATTATAACTGTGGGTTTCCATTGTCCAATTATATGTGTAAATACACATATTTTCAGATATCCATCGACATTAAACATTATACCTAAATAGATATACTCTTTTCTATTCGAAGTTAATATCAGTCAATGTCATGGGTTCGTCAGCCCCGAAACCAAAGCACCTCTAAAACCGAATTATTTTATTCATACAAAACATTTGAATAATGCGGTCACTTACTCCGATCCTATGATCTCCTATTATTTTTTTATTCCCAGTTTTGTTTTGTGAATGAATTGACCCTGGGTTCAGGTAGGACAGGGAAGGTCAAGGGCAATTTGCGCTAGGGTCCTTGGGGAGAGAGTCCGTTTTATGCTTTCCCCTGTTAATAAAGGGTTGGGAAGTCGAGAATATCGATTTTTGTTCCGTAATAACTCGCCACATTTTATATTATTTATTTTATCTTACCAAACTTACTAATATTATAAATGCGTAAGTTTGTATGTTTGATAGGAGATATCACCTAAACGGCTGTGTCTCCATTAAATTTCTCACAGATGTAGAACATAGTCTGTAAAACACATTGGCTAATTAACCTGTTTTAAAAATTCATAAATTTTAATCCGTGCGGAGTCGCGGGCGACAGCTAGTCAATCAATTAATATTGCGGTGTTTGTGTGCAAAATCTTATTTCGTACATATGATTATTATATTTGCTTTGCTTATCTATAATATAATAAAGCGTAAACACACACTTCTTTGTTAGCTAAGATGTCAGCAATTACAGCATATTTTTTAATAATTATTTTTTTAATAAAAACCCCTACAATTACGTCTCGCTTTAGCCTATAGCGTGAAAATATATAGCCTAAAGCGTGAAGTCAGTGTAGGGCTTTTGATTAAAAAAAGAATTATTCAAAAATATGCTGTAATTGCTGACATCTTAGCTAACAAAGAAGTGTGTGTTTACGCTTTATTATATTAGTATAGATATTCACTGTAATACAGACAAAATGAAAGCAAACAGTTCGAACGCTCGGCGGCCAATATTAGCTGGGTCGTACGGAGGACGTATTTTATATCAATGTATTCTTAAACGTAAGTTTGATACTAAACGAGCTGTCACCCGCAAACTTCGTTAGCGTAGAACATTCCCGTGTGCATCTGCCTTTTAACAGCTACCTTCCAAAGTCCCGTCCAAATCGGTCCACCCGTTCCAAAGACAGCGGTCCGGTCGCTATGACATATGAATTAAAAAATATAGCCTATTATATGCCCGTCCATGTCAGCTACCGTTAAAAGCAAACCGCCGTTTCCGAGATTACCCGGAACCAACGCGGCTTGCGGACAGACAGACAAAATTTTTTTAAATGTAATTTTCATTATCAGCAATGCAAATACATAATTTTCTTTAAATCTGGAATTTTTCATTTGACAAACAGACACTCTAATTTTATTATATGTATAGTTAAACCATCGAAAATATCTCTCTTACGTAAACATCAAATCTATTTTAACTCCTTTGGATTCATCAATGCATTATACGCTCGTTATCCTAAGATTTTTTAAACCTATAAAATTATAAAATCATGTCAGATCTACATTCGATAGGTGTATTTCATATTACATTTATTCATTTCTCTATTTTTCTAATAGCGAGTTTTGTACGATGTTCTTTCAACCAGCTGATTGTCAATGTTGTAACTAAAACGTAAAATTGAGGCAGACGTTCTGACGTCATGTCATCGCGCGACACGCCTCCCTCCATTGCCCTCTCTTTCTAAAGGCCGTGTTTATAAATTGTTTTGGTAACCGGTTTAGCATGCTTTACATTTACCTAATATGTAATATTAAGTCTTATTACCAACGTGTAAGGTTCAAGATTACAAAACAGCTATCTTGACAGCGTGGCTGTCGTCATGTTGCTATCTCACACTTGCCATATACCCATTTCGTTCACTACATAAAGTTAACTACTGATCGTTTATGCTCGCCTGGTACTTTACCGCCAGGGATTGCAGCCGCGGACGAGCGTTTGACACGGGTTTGACAAGTGACCGCGGTAATGTGAGCGTGAGAGAGCCTATTCGCGAATTATTCTCATGAAAACGCATATTGAGCAATGAGCATCGTTGCGTCTCAAATGGAAAGGACGCTCTGACGTGTGGTCGTTTGTTTACAGAGGAGGAACCGAAGTCACCGTTGTCGGTGCGAGTGGCGACCGGAGTAGCGGTGCCGGCGCGCAGCAACGGCGTGGTGCGGCCGACGACGCCGGTGCCCCCCGCCGCCGCCCCGCTCCCCGAGCCCGCCCCCGCGCCTGCCGTCTTCGTCTACGACCCGCCGCCCGCGCCCGCTGTGATCCCCCCCGCGCCCGCTGTTATCCCCCCTGCGCCCCACCTCGACTTCGTACCAGAACATTCCAGGGCGCGCACTACGAGCAACAGTCATGGGTAAGCTCTACCGACTCATGTTCTCCTAGTACTTGCGACGTTCAAAACAGCTGGGGCATTCGAGCGCCGATAGAGCGTCGTTTTTGCCACGACGAGTATTTTTTACACCACAGCATTCACTAGTTGATTCTTTTATAACCAGTTCTTTTTTTAGCCAATCTTTGATACTTTTGTCTCGCACAAAAGTATCGTAACATCATACTTCGACGTCCAAAGAGGTCGACAGAGAAACGGAAAAAGCGTGAGGTTGACTTTCGTGGTGATTTTTAAGTGAAGAAATGGATGCAATGTTTCCGTTAAAATTTAGTCCAATAAAGTCTGCCCTAATTTTTTTCCTAAAGCAATTAATAAACGCTAAAAGCTAAAAATATAAACGGAGTAATATGTCTTTTGTAGGTAGTATAGTAACAATAAACGAGTGTATCCTTGAATTGATTAGATAGATCTGGAGCATGGAGGGACTTAATAGAAATAAATGTAAAAGAAATGGAAAGGGGTCACAATGGTATAATAAGTTTATCCTTGCCAGCGTCCCGGTATGATGTCAGTACATTGCATTTCATTTATTGTCATCCGATTGCTGCCAAGGTTTGGATATTAACGAAACCGTATTGAATATTAATACGATCTGTGTTATTCATCAGTGGACAGATGGGGCCTTGCTTGCTGCATGCATCATTAATGCAGCGATATGCGTACTCAAGTTTATGACTTCGTCTATAATACCTCACTCATTTGATGTTTTCTAACAAAATAGAAAGTAGAAAAGAGAATTTAAATTGAAAATGCACTTTTTTAAACAATTTTTAAGTTCTATTTTATTAATTGTGTCCCTTTTTGCGTTAGTAATTCGAATTTGGCGTTATTTTGACTTGTATCGCAACCCCATATCCGGTAAAAATTATGTCTTTGTTATTCCCATATTCTAGTACTGTACTCGTATACTCTCAACTGTTCCTAAACATAGTTTCTTTTGTTTATAGGCTGCCACAAATCCCATCACCTCCTTTAGTCAGCAGCAGCGGCAGTGGCAGCGGCAGCAGTGGATGCACGCCAAGAGCCGGCACTCGGGAGGTCCACAACAAACTCGAGAAGAACCGACGTGCCCATCTGAAGGAGTGCTTCGAACTGCTCAAGAGACAGCTGCCAGCTACATCGGATGACAAGAAGATATCCAACCTCTCAATACTAGGCTCAGCCATCCGGTATATACAGGTACTAATTTTTTTACGTCATAAATCCGTAGGTTTTCGGTTCAGTTTTTGACTTATTGCAATTATTAATAAATTACTAGGAGCGCAGAACACGCGAAGAGGTCTAATGTATTTTGCAATAATTCCTTATCACGTTGGTTTTGACTTGGCTCTTTTGTCAGTATGTTAAAGTGTTACAACCTTTATCAAGATTCCCTGGGCATTGTTCACAGGTACTGCGACGCAAAGAGCGCGAATGCGAACATGAGATGGAAAGATTAGCTCGTGAAAAGATCGCCGCGCAACAACGGCTCGCTGCTTTGAGGCGGGAAGTCACCGTAAGAAGTAGCAGCATGCGGCCCCGTAACATAGGTAACTTACGCCTGTGATATGCTCTCCTGGTACACTTTAGTTAAAATTGTTTTGCTTTCGATTGTATTGACTGTCATGCACACACATAAGTTAAGGCTTGAACTGTTTTCCTTAAACTAAATTAAGTTGTAAGCGAATAGCTAGTTTTTTGCTCCTCATGTTTGCCTTGATATTTTGTATAGAACGATTAGCAGTGATTACATAATGTGTACACGTGTCGTAGAGTGGAGTGACCTTTTGTGTCCTCTCGTCACTTAATTTAGAATTATTTACCTCTCTTTGTGACGTTATATCTCTTATAATTTGCCTTATAGTTATCAAGTTAAAATACGAACACAAGGGCAATGAATATTTAAAACTATTTCTTTTATATTATTTCAGATGGCATAGATGAGAAAGACACCATTGTTAATGATCAAGTTTTAGGAATACCAGTTAGTGTAAGTAATTATTTGTACATAAAGTTACTTAACGTAGTACAATCAATTAATGATAGTTAATTAAATTCCAGATAACGTCATCTCCGCCACGATCCGCGTCACAAATGGATTCATCACCCCCCCGCACCCTAAACTTAAGTACGAAGTTGCGCGCGCTGCCTATACAAATCACGCCAACCACTTCACAGGTATGCTCGCCTGGTACTACGTTAGAAATTAGAGCTGACCTAATCGGGGATTAGGATTTACACACAAAATGGCCGCCCGCTCCATTTTACGCGTTCCATTTACCTTATGACGATTGTTTGTTATTCAAGATAAATATTTGATTTGTATAGTATTCATGTAGGAAGTTGTTTGGGTAATATGTAAATTTATGATTTAATTTTTGCAGGTGGTAAGAACTTCGTATGGGTCCCGACATCACAACACCTTAACTTTAACCACACTCGGTCCTGCCGAAACAAATACGCAGGTAACTAAATATAACAGTACTAGCTTTCGCCCGCGACTCCGTCCGCGTGGAATAAAACAAAAGCAAGTAGCCCATGTGTTCTTCAAGACTATCCTCTACACCTATGCCAAATTTCATCCGGATTCATTTAGCCGTTTAGACTACAAACTCTAACAAACATCCATCCATCCAAACTTTTGCTTTTGTAATATGATTTTATTCTTGACTGTTTTCTGATTTGAAAGTTAATTTGGAGGATTCATTAATGACATATTTCTAAAAAAAATATATAGTAAAAAAGTGCATAACGTAATTTTTCTTTTCCAGAATGGACAAGTGATGGAGAATGGTGTAACCAACACGCTTAGCACCTTAGTACATCCTGCTCAAATACATCTTCCTCTTTCGCAAGTAAGCATCTTAAATAACTTTAAAAACTTTACTAGATCACTTATATTGCATTGATATTGATATGAAAGTGGGATAAGAATGTTTTATACATGTGTATGACAGTGGAAACTCAGGAATCAACGTTGCATTCCAGGTGGTGGTCGCGCCGGCAGCGCTGCAGCTGCTGTCAGCGGGCGGCGGGCTGCGCGTGCTGCAGGCGCCCGCAGTCCATACTAATGGTAAGTTATGTTGTCCTAGTACAATTATATTAAAACAATAACAAATATGATTGACAAATTCCATCATTTTTTTCAATATTGTGACAAACATTTAAATAAGGTATAGACGAGGCAAAGTGAATATAATTTTCTCACCGGTACTTTCTCTGAAAGGTACTATATCAGTTGTCAATTTTAGTACACTACCTCGTGTCCTTGATATAAAACAATCAAAACATTATAATAAGATCCATTTTTTCTTATAAAATAAACTAAACAGTCTTACTAAATAAAATGAAAACATTATAATATTATTTATTGACACCTATTGGCAATTAATTTAAATGCAATTAATTACATTGACATGTGGTTTTCATATCTATTAATAGATAGCGATGATTATGTGAAAAATGTTTTAAGTGGTCTATGCCTCCTCTATATATTTGAATCTCTGTATTGTGATCAAAGTTTGATATTACTTGTGACGTACATTTTCGTGAATATTTTTTAAAAATATCCTCGCACTATACATTTTAACTTCTGCAGGCGTCGTGAGTACTGAAAACAGCAGGATAACAAAAGAAAATGGATTAGTGTCCACAGCACCGGTTTCAACAGGTAACGAAGTAAACGTAATTTTTTTTTAATAGAAACTAGCTGTTGCTCGCGACTTCGCCCGCGTGATATAAAAAAAAATATAGCCTATACTCACGGATAAATTACCTTCCTAAGGGTGAAAGAATTTATAAAATCGGCCCAGTAGTTTTTGAGTTATTTCAATACAAAAATACAAATTTTTCCTCTTTATAATATTAGTATAGATTGGCATTAAGCACGTGACAACAGGAACATATGAAGACCTTATCCTTAGTAATAGAGCGTCGGTGGCTTAGGGGTTTAAGCACTTGTAATCTACAGGTCTTGGGTTCTAATCCCGTCATGTGCCAATGTGATTTTCGATTTAAAAAATTTCATATGTACATGTTACCCGACATTCTTACGGTAAAGGAAAACATCGTGATGCAACCTGCACATATCGGCGAAGAAATTCGAGGATAGTGAAGACAACCAACACGCAGTGGGCCAGCGTGGTTGACTATGGCTTAGTCACCCTTATTAGGGAAGGCTCCGAGCCCCTCGGTGGAGACGTATAGTGAGCTGATGATGATGATTAATATATTTCCAGAAGGTGGTAGCGTGATGGTAAGCGGACTGACGCCGCTAGTGATGTCGCAGTCCGGCACGCACCTCCTGCAGACTCACACGCTAACACATAAGGTTAACATTTTATCATAAATTATAAAAAATTCTTATAGGAATTATAGTAAAATATTTAAAAGTCCCGCGAAAACACGATAATCTGTCATGGCCGCTACACTGACGTCACGCCATGCTATAGAGTAGAATCTTATCTCTGTATGTTGTTGTGGTACTGAATACTGAATTGTAGTACTGGATTATGGATTATGAAAATATCAACAATGACATGCAATGACATCACGCTGTCTGATTATTGTTTCGTGTCGCCTTACTGAATGCCAAAGGACAATTTCAATTTCTGAAAATATTGCTAATCTTAATTTAATTCGAATTGTTCATTTACTACATAAGAAAAAAACTAAATGGCTTGGGCATAGATTATATTGCAGTCATTGGCATTGTTTTTTATTTTTCAGATGGTAGAAACTCAAGTGGTGAAAGGCAGCGGCAATGTGGCGCCTATGACAGTCAGTACGCAGTACCTGAGTTCGACTACCATCGTGAAGCCAGTGGTCGTGGTGTCCAGCGCCCATTCGCCGCCCGCGCCTTCCACGTGAAGGCGTCGCCTGCACGAAACCGTCCTGCGCCTTATTATCGCCTGGTACTTCTTCATTATGTTGCTAAGTTTTTCAAAGAAGGAGTATTTTATAATCCAGCGCTTTCTAGAAGATTCTTTTATAATCCAGAAACAAGAAGAATGTTATTATTTTTGTTAACAGTAGATAGAGAAATGTTTTCCTCGTCAATTCATGCTTCATGAAGTTGAACAATTCGTCCGTGGCTGGAAGGTACACATACAATGTAAATAATGTCCTGTTCATGTTTAATAAAATTATTTGTACTGCCAATGAGAGCA
The DNA here is from genome assembly GCA_003118335.3 of Papilio memnon. Taxonomy (NCBI): domain Eukaryota; kingdom Metazoa; phylum Arthropoda; class Insecta; order Lepidoptera; family Papilionidae; genus Papilio; species Papilio memnon. The sequence continues at coordinate 3,734,406 of LD689012.1, forward strand.
ATAATGATGCGGATGACGTCATACTTAGAGTTACGTCACGAACTCGAGAAGTCACCTACTACCTCAGATGGATGCGGTAACCATTCCTTAATCAGACATCAGAATGCTTGCAAGAGACAGCATCTCGACTATCGTCTTATGTTAAGATCGTGTTTGGATGTTATCTGTTTCATCTATTTCGTACTGTTTATATGAGACAGTGATAGCAAAGTGACTCGTGGACACTATGTGCCTGTTAAAACTTCAAGTGTACACTTCATTTTATATTTTTCTACAGATAAATTCCACAATGTGATTGTATACAATAATGTAAACGGGATGAATGTAAAATATTATTTATTTATTTATTTATTAATGTCGATAGATATAGGGAGCAAAATTATATATTATACAAATATGACGGAAGAATTTCGAATTCTTTAGTAGAAAAATCTAACAATCAAAAAAATAAGGGGTTTTTAACGTTACTCCAATTTTTTCTTTAATGTGGTAAACAATCAATTAAGTAATGTGTTCTATTAACACGTCAAACCAATTAATTTGATTCCCAACTGTTTTTTTATGTCCATTTATGTAGCCTAACCTAGAATATCTTGGCTTAAGGGCGTATCGATCATTCTAATGTACGTGAAGAAATTAATCCGCAATACGTCGAGTGTTTTTATATTTCCGGTCAGGCTATATTAATGTTTTTTTAATTATTATTTCACTTTAAGCCATCATGTACACTGGATTTGAATCAACCGAGTACAAAGCTCACTATCGACGCTCAGGACGCTCAGTTCTGACAGTTTTGACAGAAGAGTCGAACTGTTCAGTTCAAACTGTCAGAACTGAATGTAGGGCTTTAACCATTCCAAAAGGGGACAATCTTAATTGTAAAATTAATGGGATGTTATTGCGCCTAAAACTATACACTCTGAAAACTTTAGATTTAGCCGAAATTTCTTTCAAGAAAATTGTTATTTTTTCTATTTATACTGTGATGTGCGTGTTGTAGTACTGGAACTTCTGTACAAAGACGTCTTTAGGTGTTGTCAATTTCTAATAATAATCGTGTGTTTAAAGTCAATAAATTAATTGTAATCTAGCTGTTAAATTAAAAATTATGTGGCTTATACGTGTCGCGGAAGCGGGAAAATTTAAAAAGTTGCATGTGATATGAGCTGGTGTACCAGGAGACCAGAAGTTGTATGTCATGCATTCAGACGCCTATCATTTTCTCAAGGGTTTGTGGAACTGATGGTTGGTCAGGTGCTTTTCTGTTCTCCAGGTCTGGCGTGGGCCGAGCGGCCGTCCTCAAAGTGTGCCTACCTGATTTTTAAAATGAAAATTGTAAAAATTCAGTCAAGCTAATCAGAATTTCTACTCGAGCTATTTATTTTTATTGCATTTTCTGATTAGAATTTGTACATCTTTTGGTAAATCATTTTATACTGTGACTTTGATAAAACAAGCTTGGCTGAATGGAGGTAAATTATAAAATTAAGATCTTGTCTACTTAAGAGTTATAAAATGTACTGTAGCTCCGTTTGTTTAGCAATTGTTAAGTTTGCAGTCTTACGCGTTATCTTGTTATGAAGTACAATCAGAGAATTTGGCGGTGTTCCATCTAGACGTTAAAGTACTTTGTACGCATTGACACGATGACCAATACGCATCTTTTACATGTCTGTATGAAAAAAAATCGGTCAGTGGTAAACGCTTTTATTATCCCCTCATTTGCCCAACTCACTGTTATCTAATTGGTTATTTATAATAGACGGAAATTGTCTCGTTGTCAAGGATAAGGCAATTTTTCTGTAAGTGGATCACCGCGTATTTCCGCGACTGTACATATGTGTTCTTTCAAGCAATATGTGCCAATATAGTTGGTTAATTGTTTTCAAAAAATAAAGAGTTGTGTGTAGTTTTTAAAAAGACCAATGAGTCTTTAACTCCCATTATTTTGAACATTTCGAATTATTAAAAAACTATTCCCCTTGTGCAATAAGAAAATCTAGGCTCCAAAGTGTTATTCCTGATTATAATTAGTTCCTGATGTCCGTTTGGAAACATCAAAAATTATTTATTTTTTATCTATATTATTGACATTTAAGAATTGGCAAATATCGTTTTCTAAAATTTTATGGCGATTGTTCTAGGAGACTGCAAATAGCCTTTTAGTTTATAATGTACTAGGAAACTATAAAAATCATGTTTTGAACTTTCCATAGGTAAAGTACTTAAGACCTCAGGTTATTTAATATGTTGGAGAATCATGAATTACTAAACGCAATTTTAAAAGAAAATGTTACTCCCTCGCCTAGTTGAAGTAATTTTCTGCGACTGTCAATAAATCAGGTTTATTTTTTTATTTATGACACTTTATGCATATTATTTAGTCTGAGGTTAACATTTCTACAAAACTTTTTTGTAATATATTTTTATACTGTAACGCACAATTACTCATTGTATTTGAAAGACTATTAATGGAGGTAGCGTTTGTACATCGATACTTTTGTTTGAACGGCTCTATCAGCTACCTCATTAGGCAAGCGATGGTTTTTTCGCTAAGCGATAATATCGACCTTCTTTCGCAATAGATACTCTTCGTGTTTATTATCTCCTAGTAACAATTTGTACTATGTTTACATGGTTTCAGGCTGTGGTTAGCTCTCATATTTTTTGTTTTTAATTTTGATATCATGTCTGAGTTATTTCGAATCAATCATAAATTTTTGTTTCAAGAAAAAAAAAAACAGTATTTTTTTGATCCTCTGAAGTGTATATTTTGTCACTTTGCCTATATATAAATAATTATTATTATAGTTCGAATAAAAAATTGTAAAATAATATAAAGAGAAAAAAATTATTTTAATTGTAATATTATTGCGAAGCGAAAATGCTCATGTAAATATAAATTACGTAGTATATAAAGTTCTATTATGTTAGAAATACAGGAAATTGCATATTTATTACCGCAGTTTTATTTCATCCATTAGATAATTAAGAAATTAGTCATGTATTTTGTAAAGCTGTCGCCCGCAAACTTTGTTAGCGCGGAACATTCCCGTGTGCTACCTTGCATTCAAAGTCCCGTCCAAATCGGTGTACCCGTTCCAGAGATAGCGGCCCGGTCGCCATTTTGACAGCGGGGAATTAAAAAAAATATAGCCTATAATATGCCCGTCTATGTCAGCTACCCTTCAGTGGAAGTCCGGTTGGAATCGGCCCAGCCGTTTCGGAGATTGCTTTCCAATTTTATTATATGTATGGTTTTATTGTGAAGTCTTGGGGGGGGGGAGCTACTATTTATTGGTTTATTTTAAATAGCTTTTATATCTACACATTTATATTCTCTAGATGGGTCATCTGCCCCCCTCCCACTGGCGACGCCTGTTACCCACCCAAGTCGTAAAACTAACTAGACTTGACGCTATCCCAGTGATACGGGCCCGTCATTTCCTTAGTTTATCTTACCAATTTTACGACATGTCTTATGGTTATATCTTAAGTAATTAAGAGTTGCTTGAACCGCCTCTATGTTAGTTAATTATTAGATAATTTTTATTTGCCACTAGCTTTCGACCGCGACTCTGTGCGCGTGGAATTAACACCTATGCTCCTATCCTCTATGCCTTTCATAGAGATCCGTTCAGCAGATTAGGCTACATACATCCTTCCATCAATCTAAATTTTCGCATTTATAATAATAAGATTAATCGATGGAGGAGGAGACGCATATAAAGAGGATATTTCCCCTTCCAATGAGTCTCCTCCACCGTCAAATTCACTTTTCCTTTTCATTTTTTCCTCTTAAGATAAGGGTGGAAAGGAAAAGGGACTAAAATGAGGCCTCCAATTTCGAATTCAATAAAAAATAGCAAACGATAAAACAAGACAATTTTATTTTTCGATACATGCACTATTTTTTTTAAACATACTGTATAAGGATTATCAATGAACTGGCACACGATTTAGTACAATAAAAATTTAAATATAATACATCACCAGCTCACAATACACTAAGGGGCTGGAAACCTACTCTAAGTTAGGGTGACTAGGCCATAGTCAACCACGCTGGTCCAGTGCGGGTTGGTTGACTTCACACATATCTTTGAATTTCTTCTCCGATATGTGCTTCTCCGATATGTCATCAATTACAGCATATTTTTCAATAATTCTTTTCTTAATAAAAAGCCCTACACTTACGTCACGCTTTAGGCTATATATTTTCACGCCATTAAACTTAGGGGGTAAATATTTTGGATAAAAACCCTAATGTGGGAAAGAGACCATAAGTTGCTGCCAACATCAAGGAAGCAAGATTGCCATGGTTTGTCATCATTTCATGTCATTTTGACATTTGCAATTGATAATTTGACAAATTTAAACAAGAAAATAAAGTTTTTATATTTTCACGCGGATGAAGCCGCACGCGAACAGCTAGTACATAGTAAAGCTAAATTATTGTGTAACAAACAGTAGGCGAAATGCATAATTTGCATGCACTTTAATTCTTTACTGATAATGTTTTCATTCACAAACGGATATGCGTCATTTGTAACTTTACTTTTTGCATTTGAATATTTTTACATAACATTTTTAAAGAAAACGACAAGATAATTACTTAGAAAATTGAGAAATCATTTAAGTTCCCAGTTTTTAATGCTGTAATACAGTTTTAATTTTAGGACATTTTTTTATACATTGGCTTATGTTTATACTAGCTGTCCCCTTGCGGCTTCATCCGCGTGAAATTATTATAGTATATAAGAACTTTATTTTATTGTCTATATTTGTCAAATTATCAATTGCAAATGTCAAAATGACATGACATAATGACAAACCATGGCAATCTTGCTTCCTTGATGTTGGCAGCAACTTATGATCTCTTTCCCACATTAGGGTTTTTATCCAAAATATTTAAGTTTAACTAACCCCCTAAGTTTAACGGCGTGAAAATATATAGCCTAAAGCGTGACGTAAGTGTAGGGCTTTTTATTAAAAAAAAAAATGTTCGAAAATGTGCTGTAATTGCTGACATCTTAGGCAACAAAGAAGTGTGTGATCACAGTTTATTATGTTAAGTATAGATTAGAACAAATTCTTATTTTTTATATATATCTTATTTCATACTAATATTATAACTGCGAAAGTTTATGATGGATGGATGTTTTTTAGAGTTTGTAGCCTAAACGGTCGAATGGTTCTGGATGAAATTTGGCGTAGATGCAGAGCACAGTCAAGCACACATAGGCTTCTTACTTTTGTTTATTTAATTGCACGCGGACGGAGTCGCGGGCGAAAGCTAGTGTTCTTATATTTTTCTTTGGTTAGTGAAAACCCACGACACATGAATGACAATATTTTTGATTATCAGTAAACATTCGAAGGTGTTGTAATAGACGACATTTTCCGGCAAACAGCGGAACCTTGCATATCCGGTAGTTAGATAAGATTGTAATCATCAAAAATAACATAAAACTCTTTAACATTTCCTTGTTTACCGTTTAATTAGGTTTTAAATCCAAATATGTGATAGCAGGAAAAGTTACATCCATACTAATATAATAAAGCGTAAATACACACTTCTTTGTTGCCTAAGATGTCAGCAATTACAGCATATTTTTGAATAATTCTTTTTTTAATAAAAAGCCCTACACTTACGTCACGCTTTAGGCTATATATTTTCACGATATTAAACTTAAGGGGTAAATATTTTGGATAAAAACCCTAATGTGGGAAAGAGACCATAAGTTGCTGCGACCATAGGCCGTTCCCGTGCGGCCTCATTCGCTTGGAATTATAAAAACTTTATTTTATTGTTTACATTTATCAAATTCTTAATTGTAAATGTCAAAATTACTCTTACCATAATAGCCTTGTTCCTTTAATATTGGCAGCTTGTAGTTTATGGTCCCTTTCCCACATGAAGGTTTTTTCCCAATTATTTACCCCCTAATTTTGATAGTGTGAAAATATATAGCCTAAAGTGTAAGTGTAGGGTTTTTTATTAAAGAAAGAATTATTAAAAAATATGCTGATTATATGTGATTTCTGACGTCCTACGTGACGAAGTAGTGTGTGTTTACGCTTTATTATATTAGTATAGATATATAGATTGCTCAGGACGATTACAATGAGCGTAAGCCAAGTTCTGAGTAATATTAAAAAACCTAAAATGATGTTCTAGTTTTATTTGCAAAAACGCAAAACTTCAAGGTTTGCGTTATCGATTCGTCAACGTTTTTAGTTTGCACATCCTTTATCAGGAAGTGGGAGTAATGAACCTTGTCGGTCATAAACTAAAAAGACATGTGTGTGTTTACCCTACGACAGGTCCTTTCCTATAAAAACAAGCGCATCGTTTCCTCGCCGCAGACATTCAGGTGCTTTCTGATTGCCTGGTACTTTTTAACTGAATTAAAAAAAATGTTGGTTGTTGCTCTTTTACTTCTGTCACTTTCTGGTCTAGATTTAGTGCCGTTAAGTAAAGACATAGATATATCTTTACCGGATGATCTAGACCACAATAGTTTAGATGGAGATGGCGAGGACATAGATTTGTCTAGTCTAGGACCAGACTCTTATGGTTCTCCGAATAATGACAGTGGTAAGTATAGTTTTTCGACATTTTCATCATTAAATCTTTATGTTTTCTACTTAAATTCAAGTCTACAAATTCATTGTTACATAATTTCAAATTCAGACTGGCCATTAGACAAAAGTAATCCCTTAGTTAAATGTTTAAGGCGATGCCCTATCAACTTGGTCGGAGTCATCGCTGATGAATCCTGAAGAGATGGGCAGCTACGGTCAAGGGGATATCCTGATGCCACCGCACCACGCCCGCAACGGCATGAAGGACAAGACCTCGCGCTGGCCAAACGGCATCGTACCTTACTCTATCGATGGACATTTTAGTAAGTACGATAAGATATGTTTTTAAGAATTGTTAATGGCCGGTTTACCAGCTACGTTTACGAGTAACTATTCGTTAGTCTTTTTGATTCGAATTTTGTGAAATGCGTTTCCGAACTACGTAACTTGAGTTTTACTCTGCTGAAACGTAGGTCAGCCTAATACTAATGAATCACTACTTAATCTATATCTATATCTATACTCTATACTAATATAATAAAGCGTAAACACACACTTCTTTGTTACCTAAGATCTCAGCAATTCAGCATATTTTTGAATAATTCTCTTTTTAATAAAAAGCACTACACTTACGTCACGCTTTAGGCTATATATTTTCACGCCATTAAACTTATGGGGTAAATATTTTAGATAAAAACCCTATTGTGGGAAAGAGACCATAAGTTGCTGCCAACATCAAGGAAGCAAGATTGCCATGGTTTGTCATCATGTCATGTCATTGTGACATTTGCAATAGTGAATTTGACAAATGTAAACAATAAAATAAAGTTTTTATAATTCCACGCGGGTGCAGCCGCAAGGGAACAGCTAGTGATAGAATAAAACCAAACTTCAGAAACCTAGCATAAGAATTTTAATTTTGTAGCTCAAGAGCAGAGGGATACCATCATGAGAGCAATCGCCGATTACCACCGTTTGACGTGTCTGAGATTCGTACCATACAATGGACAGGCAGACTACATCTCTATAACTAGTGCGAATACGGGCTGTTGGTCTAGTGTAGGAAGAATCGGTAAGTTACTACAAACAATAGTTACTAAAGTATGTGGTACTTTATTTGTATGTTCTCGCCGTTGTTGATTAAAGAACCTGCTCATTGCAGGTAATTTTGTAGCCTTTTCGGTAAAATGTCATTTGATATTCGCAATCCAATGAAATTGAAAAGTTCTCATAGCTTTCATGGTGACATTTTCATCATCATTAACTTGCCCGTCTCCCTTACGTAGGGTCGGCACAGTATGTGCTGCTCTTCCATACATTTCTATCAGCCGTCATATCTGAATCCACTCCCTTCTTAAGCATATCCTCTTTCACACAATCCATCCATACTTTCTTCGGTCTTCCTCCTTCTTTGTAGCCATCCACATTCATTCTTAACACTTTCTGGTTTATGTCCTCATCGTCTCGTTTTTACATTTTAACAACTTAAAAGTGGGGAACATATTTAATGCTTTCATTGTACAGGGAGTCGTCAGGAAGTGAACCTGCAGATCCCAGGTTGCCTGTCCAAGAAGGGTACCGTGCTGCATGAAATCCTGCACGCAGTTGGCTTCACGCACGAACAGAGCCGACCGGAGAGAGATGATTACGTTACCATTAATTATAATAACGTTAAACCTGGTAAGTTAGGTTCTTATTCAAATCATGATTTCATATCTTGAAAGTAACTATAGTAGACGTGGAATAAAAGTATGGACTTCCAATGCAAGCAATCAAAAAAGTAGGGCAAAGTTCGATAGCTATTGTGTAGCTCTATAACCTAAAATACTTACTAAATAGTGGATTCGAGTCAATAATAATTTTATACACTGTTAAATATTCAAATATATGGTTGTATAGCAGCAGCTGTAGAAATGAGCACGCTTAGTAGAGTAGCACTTACACTTTTAGCTTCACTTGAAAGAGCCAAGTGGCAATCAGGGTACACCGAGCGCTAAAGTTCAGACGTCTTAAATTTACCTCTTAGCACCCTCTTACGGTTATGAGATGCTAAGTTTTTTCCTTAAAACATTTTTATGTTGCAAGGAAGATTCTCATAAAGAGAAAGTGTTTCTTTCCCGTAGAAGCTACGAATGGTGAGAGATTTAGAGATGAGATGATGAGGACATGAACAAAAAGGTATTAAGATTGAATGTGGATGGCAATAAAGGTAAGAAGGGAGTGAATTCAGATACGACGGTTGATAGAGATGTATGGAAGAGTACATACTGTGCCGACCCTCCGTAGGGACTAGGCCAGGATGATAGTCATGAGAATATAGCTACGAATTTCCAAGGAGGAGATGATTTGTGTTATTTGTTTTTGTATAAAAGATTGCCATATAGTGCTAGGTTTTTTCAAAAGTGACATTAGAGTGGAAATCTACAGTATTATGTTGCAGGTTCTGAGAACAACTTCAAGAAGTCCGATACTTCTTACACCACTGGTTACGGCGTCTCCTACGACTACAACAGCGTAATGCATTACTCTGAGTACGCCTTTTCCAGAAACTCAAAGAAAACCATCGAACCTAAGGTATGGTAGATTTTTTTAATTAAAATAGATTTATGAGGAATACCAATCAAATCAAATGGCAAACGATTTATGTGTCGATTTTGATTTGACAAGGAAATTTTAATATTACGAGCTACACATGTATATTGTTAACTTGTTAACATCTTTTAAGTTAAAGAAATTTGTGAGGCAGGTCGGAGGAGTGAAACTAGGGCAGCGGGATGGTCTAAGCCGAGGCGACGTCAGGAAAGTCAACGCTATGTACAACTGTAAGAAACAGTAAGTCTACCTTATTAATCTTTAATTGTTAAATGTGAAGAGCTGGTAGTAGATTGGACCTCTGTGCTAGCAGTTACAATTTTGAATAAAATGCAAAAATGACATTTGTCTGCCGACCGTTGGCTCTCTGTCTATAGGGTTGAATATATTCATAGTATTTCAAATTTATCAGCTGAATATGAGTAGATTTTTTTAAATTAATAACGTTAATTTCTATAGGGAACCACAAAATGGTTGGCTGTCGGAAATATGGCAAAACATATTTGGTGGTAATGACAGAAAACTTGAGTAGAAAATGATGAAAATTTTAAGAATATAAGTGAAGATCTGCAATTTAGAATAAACTAGTCTAATAAGTGTATTTAATTTATGTTATGTAAAATAGGTTAATAAACGTGACTTAGAAACTGTTATTGTTTTTATTGTGAACGTTATTTCCCAGAAAAGTAAAAAAAAAAAAATGGAATGCTAGTTATTTATTTAAATAATTGACATGCGTTTTTTAAATTTGAAATTCGAATCCTTGTTAACGTCTGTATCATTGTGTATTTATGAGGTCTCCATCTTGTTTATTTCCTTCTCCATTATACATTTGATGAATTGGTAAGATCTCTCACATTTGCAAGTTTCCTCTGTAATAAAAATAAAATTATTATTAACTAGCTGTTCCCTTGCGGCTTCATCCGCGTGAAATTATAAAAACTTTATTTTATTGCTTACATTTCTCAAATATACAATTGCAAATGTCGAAATGACATGACATGATGACCAACTATGGCAATCTTGCTTCCTTGATGTTGGTAGCAACTTATGGTCTCTTTCCCACATTGGGGTTTTTATCTAAAATATTAATTACAATTACAAGATATTAATACTCACGTCTATCTATACATTGAAAAGCCATATCAATTAATTCGTTAGTTTCATAGCCGTCGTTAAGTTGTGTTAACACAAGCGCAGCTGAAGCGGCGTCGAACTTCCCCTCTTCTGATGCCACCCCACTTGATTCTAGCACGCAACGGATGTAACACTGCAACGTATGTCACCGTTAGATTGTTAATATGGACATTTTGCACATCATTTTGCTATCACCAAAGGCGGATCCAGTATTTGCGCCAGTGGGGTCACATAGTCGTGGTTAAGCCAAGAGCTTGACAAAATATATAAATACATTCAATTCAATATGTCAAGCTCTTTATCTATCTATACTAATATAATAAAGCGTAAACACACGCTTCTTTGTTGCCTAAGATATTAGCAATCACAGCATATTTTTGAATAATTATTTTTTTAATAAAAAGCCCTACACTTACTTCACGCTTTATATTTTTACGCCATTAAACTTAGGCGGTAAATATTTTGGATTAAAATCCTAATGTGGAAAAGAGACCACAACTTGCTGCCAACATCAAGGAAGCAGGATTGCCATAGTAAGGTAATTGGTATTTTGACATTTGCAATTGAGAATTTGAGAAATGTAACCAATAAAATAAGTTTTTATAATTTCACGCGGATGAAGCCGCACGGGAACAACTAGTATTATATATTTTGTCAAGCTCTTGACTAACCAACTCAGGGGAGGGGGTCATTACCTCCATGATCTCCCCCTGGATCCACCGTTGGTTATCACTACCATCAAAGGTTTGATTGAATACTCTCGAAATTCATTTAGGATTTATATATCCAATAATTTTACATTAAAACCGTACCTTAGGTGTTCTGTCCGTTTCATCGGGAAAACTGCCGCTATTGTTAAGCTGTTCCAAATAAGCTAAAAGCATAGAACCATAAAAACAATAGGAATTACGCATTGTAGAATAATCATGATGTTATTGAAATTGGTATAGTTTTTAAAAAATGTAAAATACAACGAGAACATTCAGTTAATTAAATCAACTAGGTTTCGCCCCCGACTCTGTCTTTGTGGAATTAAAAAAAAGTAAACTAATATGTAAATTTCAACGAGATCTGTACACCAGTTAAAACTAACAAACATCCATCCATCCTAAGTTTCGCATTTATAATATTAGAGCGCGCGCATACCTTCGACTAAATTATCGCACAACTGTTGTGTGATTGTCGATTTCACAGCCAATTCAACTGTTTAGTTGCACTAAAAGTCGAGTAGTGTGCGCAACTTCTTATAAGCTCATAGGAATCAATGCGGGACTAAACAGTAGTGCGATAGTTTAGTCAAATTAGATAGGCGTGCAGCGGGAGCAATTCCGCGTTTCGTCTGATGAGTGTGGTGCCGGAGGCCCAACTTTAGTCCCTTTCCCGTTCTACACTTTTCTTATAAGAAAATGATTGGATGGGAAAGTGGATTTGACGGTGGGGGATACGCATAGGAAGGGGAAATATCCTCTTTATGTGCGTCTCCTTCTCCGTCGATTTAGGGTAGGCAACGCATCTGCTATTGCGGATGTCTATGGGCAGCGGTCGCTTCGCCATTTCGGCGGAATCGGGCGGCCGCGTGCTCGTTTGCCACCTTATTGTATAAAAAAAAATATAATATTATATATTACTTACACATTTGTATTCTAAACGATTCATTACATTCCTTCATAATGTTAATTACATCAATTTCACTTCTGATTTCCTGGTCATTTGTAATCGTTGGCATGCTGGTAGTTAATTTCCTTTGGATGTTATCATCCTTTTTTATTTTACAACTCATTGGAGAGAATAATAATGACACTAGAACACAAATTAATACTACACCATACATCTTTATATCCCTAGTGAATAATTAAGCACTTCACTAGGTCATATATAGGATTCTAGACTGACAGACGTGTTAAACATTTGGAAAAAATGCTCATGTAATTTACAAGACTATTAAATATTCGTTTATTTACATTTGATGCGAAATGAATGCCAAAAACGAATACAACGGGTTTAAAAGTTAATTTTTTTCATACTTATTGAGACAAAAAGTTTCTACAAAAATCTATTCTGTTTTGAGAAAAAGCAGTTTCTCAAAATGCAATTTTAAATAACATTATCAGAATGGATTTCATTATAATTGCTAATGTTTGTTAAAACCGTAAGTAATTTTATTATTATAGAAAAGTTCGGGATCGAACGTGTGACAACGGTCAACTAAGGACAATGAGAAAGAATGAAATATAAATGTAGCGGGTTTTTTTAATTTGGTTAGCAAGAGAACTCAGTGTAATTGCTGAGGCGTAAATTAAGATAAAAATGTTTGTAACCTATGAGTAATTAAGGGAAATTGACATTAATTTTGAAAATTATATGCGATCGTATTATATGCATTATGATTGGTTGAAATAGGGCTTAATGGATTCATTATGCTATCATTAAAATTGACTATTGTACTTATACTCGTACTTAAAAACATCAATTATTTTTATTACATAAAAATTAAAAGAACCTTTTCATCATTTTTTGGGATATAATAATGTCTGGTGGTGCTACCAGGATATCATGACTTAGAAACACGTAACCCCATGTGCGTGCATTATTCATGAGGTAAATATTTGCATGCACTTTGAATAACAGATAAGTATAGCATGGACAAATAAAAACTATATTTCTTGTTAAAAAACTTTAATGAAAGCATCAAATATTAGGCATTATTGGAATATAATTTCTTCATTTTGTCTTCTAATGGTGAAGATATCAGATGACTATTCAACGTCTCTTTTCTAAAACCGAGCCTATTGTGAGCTCTTCTATCTGTAAGAGGAAGATAAGATGCATATACTAAACATACAGTCAAAAGTATGTTATATAGATTTACCAGTGGTAGATCCCGCTTTAATATGTTCGCAAGAATGTACCAAATACCACCACATAGAAGGCAGGCATGAAGTGAAAGCAATTTTGCGTTTCGATTGATTGCTGGACGTACCGGAGACTTAACTTTTTTTTCGGGTAAACGATCGGCGGGACACAGAGATTGTCAACGACGCCTATGGACATCCGCAACACCAGAGGAACTACAGATGCGTTGCCGGCCGCTGAGGGAATTGTAGGCTCGCTTCTTGAAGGACCCTAAGTCGTACTGGTTTGGAAATACCGCCGCGGTCTCCGTGTTCTCCGTTCCGTGAAAACCGCGCGGTTGTCTCACTTGAGTCCTCTTCTCCTTTCCATCCCTTTAGTACTAGGAGAGGATGAAAAGGATTTTGCGTGGGATGGGATGCATGAGTAGGTATCTTCAGCAGGCAACACATTTGAAAATGCCGATGTCTACAGGTTCCGTTGGCTGCTTGCTCGTTTGTCGTACTTACATTGACATGTGGGGGTGTAGACAACACGTACAGTAAAGCATCTGCTACGTCTGATGGTTGCAACATCGGTACATCTTCAGAGACGTGCTTTCCCGCCATCTCTGTTGCAACAAGGCCAGGAGAAAGACTCTGGAAATTTTAAAACGAGTGTATCAAAATGTTTTATCATCAAAAAGAGAGAACAATAATCTATTCAAAACTAGCTTTCGCCCGCGACTCCGTCCGTGTGGAATAAAAAAAACAAAAGTGATCAGCCTATGTGTTCTTCTAGACAATCCTCCACGTCTATACCAAATTTCATCGAAATCCGTTTACCCGTTTAGGCTACAAACTCTAACAAACATCCATCCATCCATCGCTGTCGAACGGAATAAATAGTATCCTATGTCCGTCTCCTGGCTCTAAGCTACCTCCTCACCAATTTTCAGTCATATCGGTAAAGCCGTTCTTGAGTTATACATAGTGTAACTAACACGACTTTCTTTTATATATATAGATTTTGTTTACTCTCCGATGTGATGTTAGAAATTTAAAAAAATTAAAATTACCGTGACTTTGATCTTGTGTTTGCAAGCTGCAAGTTCGTGGAGCAGACTGGAGTTGAAAGCAGTGACAGCGTGCTTCGTGCTAGGGTATACATTATACCCTGCCAATGAAGGGATGTAGTGGCCGGCGACGCTGGCAACAGATCACATTTTATCCTAGTCGGTTATGTGTTCCTGGTTAAGTTTTTGCTATACTTGATTATTAAAACTAAACTGCGTGTTTTGGGTTAAGTTGTTTTCTTTAATATCAAGCGCTAGACGAGTTTGTTGCGTTTTTATTATTCCACAAATATTTAAGTATTAATATACATTTAATTTTTAGCAAATGGCAAATTAAACTACATTTAAGGACTTGTTTAAAACCTGTTTATAGTAAAACGAGTAAACATTATGTTTTTATTTTGCAATTTACCTGTTTACGTTGATAATATGACCGTCAAAGTTGCGTTTCTGCATTGACGCGATTGCATATTTTGTACATATTACTAGACCTTTGATATTAATATCTATTGTGGCTGATATTTCCTCGTCGGTAATCGTTTTGTCATCCGAAACTGTAATAGTGAATCCATCAATATTGTTAAAAAATCAAGTAAAGCGGGATAAAACATTCAACACAAAACGTTTGTGTTGTGACTACCTCATAACGTTTTTTTTTCTTTTCTTTTAAAAGTGTATTTTTGTGTGTGTAATTATAAGGCCGGTTACCCTTATCAAATTCAAGTATAAGTTAGGTGAGTGCGAAGGATCCAGCTGAAAACCAGCGCAGGAACGGCTGAGTCCCTCCTGCATACGCTGAGCTGGATACCTTTTGCCACGATTTTATATGTTTTCTTTAGAATTAGTCTGT
>LD689012.1:3760032-3779476 GCA_003118335.3 Papilio memnon
ACTTCGGAGTTGGAAAGACTCCTTAAGGTAGGGGGGAGAGCGAGGGTCGAATAAAAGTTTATAAAGGAGGATATAGGTTTATAGATTTATTATCCTCATCATCATAGGTCCCCACTGAGGAGTTTGAAACCTACCATAAGTTACAGACAGCCATCAACCACGCTGGGCCAGTACAGGATAGTTGACATTGCACAAATCTTTGAATTTCAACGACGAAATTAAGAACAAATTAACTTTTAAACTTGTAGATTGTTAACTCATATCTCACCATCGCTGATCTTCCCGAAGCCGGCAGCCCAGGCCCACGAGCCGGCGTACGTGTTACTGCCGGACGCCAAAGCAATGTTGCGGATGACATCTAATGCATACAAAGAAGTGGTCAAGCACTAGTTTATCTATACTAAAATTATAAAGAGGAAAGATTTATTTTTCTGTATGCATTGAATGAAATAACTCAAAAACTACTTAACCGATTTCAAAAATTCTTTCACTATTAAAATGCTATGTTATCAGTGAGTAATATAGGCTATTTTTTTATAGTTTTAGTACGGTGTCTCTCAGATTTGTGGCGGTTACTGTTCCGTTATCAAGCCCTTTCATAGTGCAGTAGAGACATAAGTGAGAAAAAAATGCGAAATTAAAACCTAACTGTTATAGTTGACCCTTCTGATGGTAATTATAGCAACGTCATTATTGACATTTCTAATGTTGAAGCCGCTGTGCATTTCGAAGTTGTTGGTAGTGATCCTGGTGCCGCCAGAGAAGATGCGTACGGAGCCCAGTACGACGGTGACTTCGCGCGCTCTATTGAAGCCATCGAACAGGTTGTGAGCGGCCGTCAATACCTTGGTGTTGCTGATCAACTTGGAGCCTCCAATAGACGTGCGACCATCTTGCAATAACATCACCAGTCCACCCTAAAGCATACCAAAGAATTTGGACTGTTTCAATACTATGCAATTGGCGTTGACGAAGATTCTTCTAATTTTGTCAGATAAAAATAGTTTAGTAGTAAAATAAAAAATGAAATAAGATAAACATCAGCTCACAGTTTTTGTTTCTGCTCTGTTGTCATCATCATCACCAGCTCACTATACGTTCCCACTGAGGGGCTCAGAGCCTACCCTAAGCTAAGGATCCTTCTGTTCTATCTGGATATAAGAATAATTTTGTCTAAATCTTATAATATCTGTTATTTACCATGTATGGATAATCTCCAAGAGCGGCTGGTGATCCGCCAACGATTCTGGATCCATCGAAATCAGTTGACAGCTCAGCTTGTCTGATTGCCTCAGCGAGCGGGACTCCCACATTGTCGTGGTATCTTTGCAGTATAGGTTCAAATGCTGTCACTGTCGCCACCCAGCACAGGAGTATCACCAATCGTGTCATTGTGAGATCGACTAGAATAAACATCACTGGAAATGTGGGCACTAACTTTTATAGTAATTAATGGGTTTTATCATTTATTGATACAATATTAGTGATATAAGATTTTGTTTAATCTAAATACTAGCTTTTGCCCGCGACTCCGTTCGTGTGGAATTAAAAAAAAGTGAGTAGCCTATGTGTTCTTCTAGACTATCCTCTACATCCATTACAAATTTCATCGAAATCCGTTCAGCCGTTTAGGCTACAAACTCTAACAAACATCCATCCATCCATCTAAATTTTCGCATTTATAATATTAGTATGACGTATCTTATATGAACGTTAATAATGATCGATGTAATTTAAAAAAAAGTAAGTTATTTAGCCGAAATGTCTTCGGATAGGTGGAGTGAATTTTTTTACAAAGTAATTGAGATGTTTACATGTTTGTGTTTTATCTATTCTTCTTCATCTTCATCTTCATCTTCATCTTCATCTTCATCTTCATCTTCATCTTCATCTTCATCTTCATCTTCATCTTCATCTTCTTCTTCGTCTTCTTCTTCTTCTTCTTCTTCTTCTTCTTCTTCTTCTTCTTCTTCTTAAAGTACTTCTCCGACTAGCGAAGGTTGGCGGTCAGTTCTCCAAATTTAACTTTCTCTTCTTCTCTTATCTATACTAATACTAAAATAGAAAAGATTTGTGGATTGGATTTTTGTATATATTGAAATAACTTAAAAACTACTGGATCGATTTCAAAAATTCTTTGATCGTTATTAAGCTATGCTATTAGCGAGTAACATTTTTATTCTCTTCGATTTCATATAGACGAAGTCGTGAGCGACAGCTAGTATAGTATAAAGAGTCAAAATCGGCATCACGTTGGCTTATTGCGTAGGATGTAAGGGTACATACGTACAAGTCTCTTATAACTTACTTCATTTGTTCCTTGTGTCTTATCAATAAAAAAATATGTGAGTAATGATTTATATCGCCAAGATATTTAATTGAATAATCAAAAATGGAAAATCCTAACAATTATTCAATTAGATAAATATGAGATAGCAGATTATAATTAACATAAAAGTTAATCAGCAATAAATATAGATAACTAGCTTTCGCCCGCGACTCCGTCCGCGTGGAATTAAGAAAAAACAAAAGTGAATAGCCTATGTGTTCTTCCAGACAATCCTCCACGTCTGTACCAAATTTCATCGAAATCCGTTTACCCGTTTAGGCTACAATTCTAACAAACATCCATCCATCCATCGCTATCGAACGGAATAAATAGTATCCTCTGTCCGTCTCCTGGCTCTAAGCTACCTCCTCACCAATATTCAGCCATATCGGTGAAGCCGTTCTTGAGTTATAAATAGTGTAACTAACACGACTTTCTTTTATATATAGATTAGTGTTTATTTCGTTAATAATGTGAGTATGATAACGTTAAAAATGATTATTAAAATGACACAATTAAGACTTAAGTTTTAATTAGTTGAGACAGCGATACTCAAAGAAGACTGTTCATGACCAAATGCGTTTATTTATAAGCTAGCTACTCCCTTGCGGCTTCATCCGCGTGAAATTATAACATTTTTATTTCATTGTTTGCTTACATTTGTCAAAATATCAATTGCAAATGTCAAATCATGGCAATCTTGCTTCCTTGATGTTGGCAGCAACTTATGGTCTCTTTCCCACATTAGGGTTTTTATCCAACATATTTACCCCCTAAGTTTAATGGCGTGAAAATATATAGCCTAAAGCGTGACGTAAGTGTAGGGCTTTTTATTAAGAAAAGAATTATTGAAAAATATGCTGTAATAGCTGACATCTTAGGCAACAAAGAAGTGTGTGTTAACGCTTTATTATATTAGTATAGAATAGCTTTCGTCCGCGACTTCGTTCGTGTGGAATTAAAAAAAAAGTAAATAGCCTATCTGTTCTTCCAGACTATCCTCTACATCTATGCCAAATTCCATCGAGATCCGTTCAGCCGATTAGGCTACAAACTCTAATAAACATCCATCCATCTAAACTTTCGCAATAATATTAGTATGATTGTTCTTTTCAGAGCTACAATAGTAAGGGAAGATGTATCATTTGCTTAAAATATTACTGTCTTCGTGGGGTGCAAGGCGAGGAACGAAGAGCCAAATAAATTAACGAAGGACTCGTAAACTGCCACCATGCCCCCCGCGCTGTCGCCCCGCGGCAACCGCTTGATGCAAGTTTAATTTCTGATACACACGGCTCATCCTAACGTCGAATATATTAGTAAACTATCTAATTAAAAAGCAAAACTACTAACAAACTAAGACCTCACCTAGACCACTAGGAATACCCGCTTTACCGTGTTAGCCGAGATGGACGATCCACAAAAGAACACCAAGAATCACAGGTTTAACAAAGGATTTGGATCTTGCAATAATTTCTTAAACCTTTTAAGAGCGCGCACATCTTTTAATAAACTATCGTACAACTGTTTAGCCTCGCTTTGATTTCTATTAGCTTATATGGAGGTACACTCGATTTTTAGTTGTGCAACTAAACAGTTGTGGCTGCGAAACAATCGACAATCGCACAACAGTTGTGTGATAGTTTAGTCAAAGGTGCGCCCGCTCTTAGCCTACACGCTACACATTCTTATTTTACTTTCATTTTAACTGAACCGGGAAACTGCTTAAAATCTTTTAACTGTAATTGAGCTATATTATAATATAATAATTCTTCGATCTTCACGGCCGTGTGTCGCATGACAGAATGCATATGCCATTTGCGATAATATTTTACAAAGTAACTAAGTATTGACTTGTGTAGATAACTTCAAGTTCCTTGCACATTATCTTTAAGTACATTACGATTGAATGCTTGGTAAAATTTAGAATAATCGACTTATAATTTAAAAAAAAAAAGCATATAAACTTAGAAACAAGATACCGTAGGAACGAATAATAATTGAATAATACACTAATTTGTGCCTCTTACTACTGCAGGAAAAATCATATGTTTTTAACTTTGGGTTTTTCTGCCCATAAACGTATTGCCATCCTTGTCACTATCTCTGAAAAAAAATAGAGATAATTATATGTAGGATCTTTACTTTTTTCCCCGCTTTGTTCGATGGTTCGCATTTCACGCGACATTACGCAAACATTCATCAAGGTAACCTTGACGTGTTGACAGTTTTATTTGCAGTACCACATGCGATATAAAACAACATTTAAGTCCGTACAGATTTAAACGAAAAATATGAGTTTTCTGTACTTCTATACTAATATAATAAAGCGTAAACACACACTTCTTTGTTGCCTAAGATGTCAGCAATTACAGCATATTTTTGAATAATTCTTTTTTTAATAAAAAGCCCTACACTTACGTCACGCTTTAGACTATATATTTTCACGCCATTAAACTTAAGGGGTAAATATTTTGAATAAAAACTCTAATGTGGGAAAGATACCATAAGTTGCTGCCAACATCAACATCATTTGTAGAGCCGTAGCACTTTTATGAAAATATGTCATCTCTATTTTTGTAATAAGAATGAGAGGGATAATAATATATTAATACGAAATATTTCAACTTTGGTTACAACATCGTTGGAACAAATAGCTAATTTACTTATCTATCTATACTAATATTATAAAGAGGAAAGATTTGTATTTTTGTATTATGTATTGAAATAACTGAATAACTACTGGGCCAATTCCAAAAATTCTTGCACCATTAAAAAGCTATTTTATCAGCGAGCAACATAGGCTATGTTTTTCACTATTTTTTTAATTTCCACGCGGATGAAGTCGTGAGCAACAGCTAGTTAATAATATAATAATAAAGATTCTTTATTGTGTAATCAGTGATTACATGATCAATATCGGCTTGGGTCCTTACCTAGGAAATCGTATGCTTTAGCCAATGCCTTACTACAATGCCAACTTATTGATATGTAAGTATTTAATTTAATTCAAAAATTAGTAATTTCAATAAGTAATCATGAATTAATGTTAAAAGTACTACTCGTAGTACATAGATCTTATGCTTGGTTTCTGAAGATTCCAATTATTTTATCATAACCTAGTGATTCGTTCGGCACCACTAACAAATGGTTAAATGTAGATGGGAAACCTACCATCAGTCCCCATGATTTACGCGAATTATTAGCAAACACATCACAATGTACGCGATTATTGTGTTAAGTACTTATAAAGCAGACGAATTGATACTGTATTCTGTTTAATGTAAGATTCTTTTTCGAATACAATGTAGAAGATCTGAGCAATTGCTTCAAATGATACGAATTAAGGTGAAGAAGGTCAATATGTGCGAAGGAAATTAAAGGTACGAATGGGGCGCGAGAAATACGTATAAAGTTGGATCGTAAAGGCATTGCACCGGGGGGTTGCAACCCTCTGAAATTCAGTCGGCGCTCGGGAGCGGACCGAAGCGGACGTGTCTATCGTTTCGGGAATAAGTGCTTTTATATTAATTTAAAATTCAGTGTTTTGTGTTTAAGAATTGTTGCGGCTGAAAAGGTAAGCCGTTACGATATAATTATGTACAAAATGAAAATATCTTTGTATGTTTTTTATGGATTTTTGACGTTAGTTTTTTGATTTTTCTAGATTTTTTTTCATGATTTTGTTGGATATTGTAAAAGTTTGGTTTTTTGTGGATATTTTAAATCATCGGGGAGTGTTAAAATGTTTCGTAGTGGGGAGGATTTTCTCATCCCCCATCGTTATGAGCTTAACATCGCTTTGGGGAGTTAATCTGACTTTCCTTTTGATTTAAAGCTCTTTTTAATGTTAAAATGGAAGGTCTTTTTTGTGAAACTTTTTCAGTTAAATTTACATAAAGAATTTTATTAATCTTGCCTTGAATTACTTTTAATTGGCTAGACGGTTAACGTTGTTATTATTAAACGTTTTTTAGATTAATCGTGGTTCAAATTTAACACCTACAAATATAGATAATTTTATTAAAATTTCTAATCTAGCCTAAACAAACGTTTTACAGTCTCATTTATGACAAAAGTCTAAAAAAATAGATCATAATTTTATTAAATTGTTCAAAAACTGTTAGTTTTATGTTAATTATTAGTGTATTTTCACGATATAAATTGGGTAACGATGAGCCTGTTTGCTAGTTTCGAACTGAAAGTATTTCTCAATTTCTGTCTACACCTCTTAAAGGCTTGAGGTTATATTGTATGTCGCATTTGAGTTTCTGTTTAACTCTGGAACAAAAGTATACTGTTATAATTTTAACAGCAAATTTCCATCTGACGTACATTTTATATGCATTTAAAAGGATTTTTACTAAATTCAGCGTTGGCCAAAATTTTCAACCCTTTGTCTACAATATTCTGTAATAACATACAAACAAGGAAAATAATACGGCGTAAGCAATAATACTAATATTATAAATGCGAAAGTTTAGATGGATGGATGTTTGTTAGAGTTTGTAGCCTAAACTGCTGAACGGATCTCGATGAAATTTGGCATAGAAGTAGAGGATAGTCTGGAAGAACACATAGGCTACTTGGTTTTTAATTTGATACCACGCGGACGGAGTTGCGGGCGAAAGCTAGGAAGCTATATTAAAGAAGTACATAAAATGTTTACCGTATTTTTTATACATAAATATTTACATTGGACATTGTCGAAATACATACAAAATACATGTTCATTATGTAACACAGATTGTTTTTAGCAGTATTCAGCAAAGATCACAGTAACTCTAAACCAGAACTATGAAAGAAGTTTCAATCAATTTTAGAACGTTTCCTTACCTGGTAATAAAACCTATGGAATATGACAATGTTAATAAACATTATTTTATAGCTTTCGCCTGCGACTCCGGCCGCATGGAAAAAAAACAAAAGTGACTATGTGTTCTTCCAGACTATCCTCTACATCTATACCAAATTTTATCGAAATCCGTTCAGTCGTTTAGGCTACAAACTCCCAAATCCACAAATACATCCATCCATCTAAACTTTTGCATTTATAATATTAGTAAGAAGTAAGATGACGACTAGCCTTATTCTATTTACGTAAGTTTTCCGACACCCTAAGAAATATTTTTAGTATTGACTTTTTCCTTAGCTACTTAGGTTGTCTCGACATATCGGTTATTGCATATCGAATTTTTACCAAATGTATTTCGTTATTTTTATGTAATTAAGGAACCATTTAAATTATCTATTGGATGGGACTTGTACGAGTATTAAAAGTCCATACATTTTCCGAATAAGTTCCAGACAAAAAAGGTCTTAAATTCCAACGTGTGCCAAGAGAAATACCAGGAGAACATAAATTCCAAGCAAGCAATCCGATAATGACGTTCACATTGTCCGCCTCCCTATTGTGCCGCGGGGTATGGAGGTTCTCAATTATTCTTTATATCTTTTGTTTTCTATAGACAAAAATTTCAATCAACGATAAAAAGTGCACTCATGTCTCTGATACCTAACTTCTATCTAGATTTCTATACTATACTAATCTATACTAATATAATAAAGTGTAAACACACACTTCTTTGTTGCCTAAGATGTCAGCAATTACAGCATGTTTTTGAATAATTCTTTTTTTAATAAAAAGCCCTACACTTACGTCACGCTTTAGGCTATATTTTTTTTTATACGATAAGGTGGCAAACGAGCAAGCGGCCACCTAAATCCGCCGAAATGGCGAAGCGACCGCTGCCCATAGACATCCGCAATTGCAGATGCGTTGCCTACCCTAAATCGTCGGAGGAGGAGACGCACATAAAGAGGATATTTCCCCTTACTGTGCGTCTCCTCCACCGTCAAATCCACTTTCCCATCCGAACCCTTCCTTATAAGAAATGGGTGGAACGGGAAAGGGACTAAAGTTGGGCCTCCGGCACCACACTCATCAGACGAAACGCGGAATTGCTTCCGCTTCACGCCTGTCTTCTGTGTGGTCGTGGTATTGCACCGGGCGAGCCGACCCATTCGTGCTAAGATGTTAAAGCGGGCTCTACCACTGTTAGATATATATTTTCACGCAATTAAACTTAGGGGATAAATATTTTGGATAAAAACCCTAATGTGGGAAAGAGACCATAAGTTGCTGCCAACATCAAGGAAGCAAGATTGCCATGGTTTGTCATCATGTCATGTCATTTTGACAGTTGCAATTGATAATTTGACAAATGTAAACAATTAAACAAAGTGTTAATAATTTCACGCGGATGAAGCCGCAAGGGGACAGCTAGTATAATAATAAAATTGGAGTGTCTGTTTGTAATAAAAGAAATATTCCAGATTTCAGGAATGATGTATTTGGGTTGCTGATAATGAAAATTGCATTTAAAAAATTTTTGTCTGTCTGTCTGTCCGTCCGTAAGCCGCGTTTGTTCCGGGTAATCTCCGAAACGGCTGGTCTGATTTTAACGCGACTTTCACAGGAAGGTAGCTGACATGGACGGGCATATTATAGGCTACTTTTTTTAAAATTCCGCGCTGTCATAGCGGCCGGACCGCTATCTCTGGAACCGGTGGACCGATTTCGACGGGACTTTGACTAGAAGGTAGCTAGTAATAGGTAGATACACACGGGAATGTTCTGCGCTAACGAAGTTTGCGGGGACAGCTCGTGTAATATAATTTCGCTAATAATTAAGAAGATTTTATAGATTTTAATGTAAAATTTTAAACTGCATCTAACTTTAAAGGAGCTTTTAAAAGAATTTGAAAATAGCAGGCTATTGTTTTAATTTTGATTCTCTCAGCGCTCGTAGCTCGTAGGCGAAGGTTTTTCAAGCTTGCCTGATTTTGTTTTACCTTAAAAAGATTATTACAAAAGTTTTAAATTTGCCCGCAGCTGTAGATATGTTTATAAATGAAGTTTTGTTGGTTTTAACCTACTTTTGGAGATGTTGGGGTTGCATCGTATTTTTACTTTCGAATATTATTTAAAAAGTTGAAGGTGTTCTGCAGCTGGTCATATTTTACATATACTAGGCTATCAGAAGCAAGGCTATAGTTAAACTAACTTGATTCAAGCCACAATTGATCAATTTATCCATTAGTGTCTGTGTCGGGCTTGGCCCCGTGCCAGCTGTTCGACCATTTGGACACCGGGAACGTGACTAAACTGCGACAGTTCAACGACACTGAGCCAACTAAACATTCATGCATTCCTAATCATCCAAATCTTGGTAATATGTTCTCATAAATCTTGACACTTCAAATCTCCACACTGATTGAAGAGAGTACTGTACTGTGTGAAGAAAGTACAGGCCATCTACCTCAACCATGATAGCATGAGAACTTAGAGATGTCCCATGTCTTCGTGATTTTTTTAGAGCGGACCCACATCTTTGATTATGTGCGATTGTCGATTGTTTCGCACCCAATACAACTGTTCAGTTGCACTAAAAATCAGGTAGTCCATATAAGCTCATAGGAATCAAAGCGAGACTACAGTTGTGTGATAGATTAGTTACAGGTGCACGTTTTTAAGAATCGTAGATTTGTGATAGAACTAAATTCTAGAGAAATCAATATTGGGAATCTCCGTTTTTGAATTAGTTAGAAAGGTCAAATTAACGTTTATTTCATTGTAAATTTTAGAGCGAACTAAAATTAGTTACAGATGTTAATATCAGACCCTTGTCATAACCCTAGATTATTGTTTTGATATAGAACTAAGTTTTCCTTCAACAAATTATACTAAACTAGCTGTTCCCATGCGGCTTCATCTTATCAAATTATAAAAAACTTTATTTCATTGTTTACCTACATTTGTCAAATTATCAATTGCAAATGTCAAAATGACATGACGTGATGACAA
Source organism: Papilio memnon (assembly GCA_003118335.3). Taxonomy (NCBI): domain Eukaryota; kingdom Metazoa; phylum Arthropoda; class Insecta; order Lepidoptera; family Papilionidae; genus Papilio; species Papilio memnon. The sequence continues at coordinate 3,770,229 of LD689012.1, forward strand.
ACCATGGCAATCTTACTTCCTTGATGTTGGCAGCAACTTATGGTCTCTTTCCCACATTAGGGTTTTTATCCAAAATATTTACCCCCAAGTTTAATGGCGTGAAAATATAGAGCCTAAAGCGTGACGTAAGTATAGGGCTTTTTATTAAAAGAAGAATTATTAAAAAATATGCTGTAATTGCTGACATCTTAGGCAACAAAGAAGTGTGTGTTTACGCTTTATTATATTAGCCTAGATTTAGTGACAGCATAGCATTGTTAAAGACATTTGTTTCTAGAAATAAATTATTTGTTTCGTTAAAATTATATTTGCAAAGAATTGCAGTAGTTTTGATATTAAACGTCTTCTAGATTTCTGTCTCTTTTTCTGTTTCTCTAATGCGTTTTCTTTGCGATGTCTTTTAGTGATTTTTTCAGGTTCTTTTTTCTCTGTCAGCGGTTTTCTCTGGATGTCATTATGCATTACAGTTCCAAGCAAATACACTTAACCTAGTTTCAGTATTAATCAGAATTTTTAATCACCTTTGTAGTAACACGTTTTTGTCTAAAGCTTTTGAAAAAAAGATATCAAAGGAAAGTCGATGCAAATGAAAGTGTACTCTGTAAAATTAAATTTCTCTACCGTTAAGAGAATACCTGAAGTTTATTTTTTGAGATTAACTTTACAGATTATATAGGTTATGGTAATTGATTACAGTTCACATATTGTCGTCTCTGTTTTTTTGAATGTGAATGAACAGGATGGAAATATTCATTTATGTTACGAGAGTAATTTGTTACTTCAGACTAGCTGTTGCTAACCACTTTGGCCACGTAAAATAACAAAAAAAAACTGATTAAATTTTAGGCCTATGTTACTCACTGATAACGTAGCTTCTAAATGGTGAAAGATTTTTTCAATACAAATAAATATCCAAAAATCCTCTCTTTATAATATTAGTATAGACTAGCATTCAGACTATTTCAGACTTATACATCTGTGCCTTTTGTTGACATCTGTTTAACTCCTTTGGGCATGCGTATGTCAAACATCCTTCAAGCATTCGCATTTATAATAACAGTATGAATTAAGTTTTTTTTTGCCCGAACAAATATTATTAAGTATACCGGTATGAAACGATCGTTTTTTGTAGTAAAAACATTTCATTCAAAGTATTGCTCATTGTTTTCTACACATTTTGACATTTCTGGCAATTTGTGGATACCACGCCAATAAAATTGTTCGTCTTTTTGACCGACTTCCCAAAAGAAGGAGGTATTCAAGTCGTCTGTATGTTTTTTTTTATGTTTGTTACGCGATAGCTCCGGCCCTGGTGGACCGATTTTGAAAATTCTTTTTTATCCGATAGTGCTTGCAGGTGGGTCCCATTTTTTTCTTAATTTTTTAAAGCACCCAATTTTCTACCTCCTCGTAGAAATCAAAGTAAATAAAAATAAAATACATATTGAACTAAAAATACCGTTTCGCATAACTCATAAGATTTTATGAAGTACTATTTCCAGTGGATTCCGCGGGCGTGGAGACAATATCCGGAAATATATGGAGTGTCGGAGCGTGAAATATATGTATCCGTTAACATACGCTTACAATCCCAATAAATCTTGTTAAAGTATCTACATATCCTTTGACGTAAATCTATATCTATATCTATACATATATAATATATATAAAAGAAGGTCGTGTTAGTTACACTATTTATAACTCAAGAACGGCTTTACCGATATGGCTGAAAATTGGTGAGAAGGTAGCTTAGAGCCAGGAGACGGACATAGGATACTATTTATTCCGTTCGACAGCGATGGATGGATGGATGTTTGTTAGAGTTTGTAGTCTAAACGGGTCAACGGATTTCGATGAAATTTGGTATATACGTGGAGGATAGTCTGGAAGAACACGTAGGCTACTGACTTTTGATTTTATTTATTCCACGCGGACAGAGTCGCGGGCGAAAGCTAGTGTTAGATATACCAATGGTACGCCTTTGAATTATTAGAGCGGACGCACACCTTTGACTAAACTATCGCACTGTAGTGCGATTGTCGATTCTTTTGCAGCCAATTCAACTGTTTAGTTGCACAACTAAATCGAGTAATGCCTCCATATAAGTTTATAGGTTTAGTCCAGATGTGCGCTCTAAGTGTTCTAGATAGTTCGACAGTTTACTTTAATTGCACATCACATTGAATTAATAGTGCTTGAGTTGTGTCACTAGATGGCGTTAACATCGTTATAGATCGCGCTATCATTATGTTATAAAGTATAAGCTGAATTTAAATTTTGTTAAGTATGACTGTGAGTTTACTTCCATATCCAGTCACACATCTACGATGGCTTTTGTGAGGTACTTCCAAATATACAAAGTTCATTCAACAGTAACATTCTTTATTTCTATTTCAGATTCAAATCAATATTTTTAACGATAAACAGGTGTACGTAACCACCCTTAGATGTTCAACTGAGCGAGATTTTTAGGTCGCGTAATCAACGCTCGTCGGTGACACGTTTTATGAAGGCTGTAGATTATATACGCTATAGTGAGCTGATAGCTGAAGCGAGCTGGGACTATACCATACTGGTTATGGAATAAAAACTACATATTGATTTGATACAAAAAAAACTCTTGAAAATTGGCCTAATATAATTATTTAGAGTACTCATGGCCGGTTTCTTAGCTATATTTAACCATTCGTTAGTTTTTGGTTCGATAAATTCTCAAATTGCGTTTTAGTTTAACCTAACACTAATGGACACTTCAGCAACCATCAGTCGTTTAATAGCTACTTAAACACTCACTTAGTATAAATTTACGCGAATGCTTAGTGACCATTTAACTTGTTACCTTGAGAATTTTATGTATGAATATTGTTTTAGGTTAGAATGTATGTAATAGGTAGGATTTTTAATCATTGTATTCCATGAGTTTGAACCACAAGCTGCCCTTTAATCGGATTAGCGTGTCGACGTCGCCTCGGTCACTAACACTAATTACATTATTTTACTCTAACCCACTCTGGGGTATTTCATGCGTTACAAAAATATTTCTAATCTATTAAATGGTACTTTAGTTGCTAACAGCCGTATTCTGAAACGAATCTCAACTTGACTTCGTTACAGTCGCTTACTTATTAGACGTCAGTTTCAGAATTTGGAGTTTAAATGTGGACTTATTACATACATAATTGGATTCTGTTACATATTTCAATGTCGTTTCAATATTTATCCTTTACTTACGTAGATTCTTCCACTAGCGAAAAATTACAAAATTCATGCTGCTTGATGACTGTGTTAGTGTAAATAGTACGTAATCATACTAATATTATAAATGCGAAAGTTGATGGATGGATGTTTGTTAAAGGTTGTAGCCTAAACGGCTGAACGGATTATGATGAAATTTGGTATAGATGTTCTCTACCATCCTCAGTCTGGAAGAACACTGGAATAACGGAGTCGTGTTCGATAGCTAGTAGTACTCACAGTAATATCGGATGGGCTCTCGGTAGGTAGGATTGTTTTATAATAGGTAGAAAGTCAACCTTTTCATATCTAGTTAGCATAATTTAATCTTCAAATAAATACTGCTGTAAAGATGCCGTAACAAAAGACGCTGTACAAAGTACTTTGCGCTTCCTGTTTTGTAAATAGCTTGCCCGGTTTTGTGCAGAAATTTTGTAAGAACTTGAAAGAGACTTTTGGAAAGTTGAACCTTTATGCAAGTTCTATTAATGTTTGCCATCGCTTGCGAACATAACTTTATTTTAAAAGTGTAAATTATGAGGTTTACTGAAAATATAATAGTTTTTCTTATAACATTTTGAAACCGTGAAAAATAAATGACAGAGTTTGATTATAGAAAACTAGCTGTTGCTCGCGACTTCGCAGGCGTGAAATTAAAAAAAATATGGCCTATGTTACTCACGGATAAATTACCTTTCTAACAGTGAAAGATTTTTTAAAATCGGCCCAGTAGTTTTTAAGTTATTTCAATACGTACAAAAATAGAAAGATACAAATCTTTCCTCTTTATAATATTAAGTATAGATAATGACTAATGGCTGGTTTCTCCAGCTACATGTAACAATTCGTTAGTGTTTTTGGTTCGATAACTTCATAAAATGCGTTTCCGAACTATGTAACTTGAGTTTTACTCCGATGAAACTTAGTTCAACCTAACAGTAATAAATCAATAGGATATGGCAGAATAAATCGAAACTTCAAAAACCTAGCATAAGGAATTTTTCTCTGATAACTGTCAAAATAAGATATAACCAACGTAAATGCTAATTTTAAGGGATCAAATATCTGTGAAGTAAATTATTAGGCGTGTAGTGGAATCTCCTTAATTTGCTTTTTAAATACTATAACTATACTAGTTTTCGCCTGCGATTCCGTCTGCGTGGAATTAAAAAAAACAAAAGTGAGTAGCCTATGTGTTCTTCCAGACTATCCTCTACATCTATACCAAATTTCATCGTAATCCGTTCACCCGTTTAGGCTACAAACTCTAACAAACATCCATCTAAACTTTCGCATTTATGATATTAGTATTTTTACCTTTACAATAAACGGTATATTTTTTATTAAATAAAAATCAGCGGGTGTTTGTCCGAGCGCGGTTAGCTAACTGGATTAGGTTCGTTAGTATTCCCGACTGAGTCGCGCTGTGGTGGCACTCTGTGATAAAAGTAAAAAAAGTACAGTTGCGGAAATCTGCGGCGTCCCAATACGGGAAAAATTGTATTGCTCATTTCAAGGAGACAAACTCCGCCTCCTATAAATAACCAATTAGATGTCAGTGAGTGCAAACGAAGGCATAATAATAAAAAAACTAGAAGTGTAATAAGAGTTTACAAAAATGTTATGTAATACCGGATAACCGTCACAATACCCAAGCGGCTATTTGCTAAATTAGGCCGTCACTGCCGCAAGCAACCTAATTCGGCGTCGCTACTGTGCTATTCTGAATAAAATTAGTCACAAGACAGCAAGCTAATATATTCAGAATCGCGTCGTAGGAACGAACTCGAGAAGACAATATTTGTTTCCCTATTTTAACTTCGATTTCTCTTGACTTCTTCTCCTTTGACTCGATTTACGTAATGTACACGAAATCGTGATAACTAAAAGGCGCATACAATACAACATCGTGTTTTAGAATACTAGTGGTGCCATCTATTATTTGTAAGTGAAACTACTCGATGCAGTAAATGTTACAGAAGTATCATTAATAATTTTTTTCCTACAGATAAATGTATGTATGTACAGCTTATAAAAGTTATGTTGTATTGGTTTTTGTTCGGCGTCTCGTTTCAAAACGTTCAAACGTTCAGACTTTTAATGAGGAACACCGCCAGTTTCCTCGACTGTACGTTAAGATATTCGTCTGGAACATTTAACTTTAATATACCGTCACGTACGTCTTCTATTATAAGGGCAAAACTGATATGAATACTAAAATATAGGAGTTAAACAAAATTATGATATACAGAAAACGTAAAAATTATTTTCAAAATTTGAACTTTTTCCTTTACTTGAAAACATTATTCACAATCAATAGATAAGGGTGTTATGGTATTCATTCAGGGGTGCGTAGTAAAGGGAAATATATTTTTATATGCGTTCCCTTCTCTGTCAAAGGTAAGAAACGCGATTACAGATGTCTAAGGTCATCGGTCGCTTCGTGATTTCGGTTAATTTAAGTGGCCGCTTGCTTTGTCAGCAAAATGCCTGTTGGTGTCGTTTCTGTCGCGCCTTAACAGATGGCGCTGTGGCGAGACCAGCTTATACTAATACACGATGTTGAGAGTATTGTCTCGCCACATAGATACTTCTCGGGTCGCAGACCCTTTGGTGTTTGGTTGATGTCTTTGCTTTGTCGTTATTGTTGTCGTTACGTTTTGTAGTAGTCTCTCGTTGCGTTGGTTGAGTCGTTGAATTTTGAACAGGGTTTTGTAGGAAACAAACAATGCCTTTCGTAAAAATTTCACATGTAACATATCAAGTATTCATCTGACGATTATTATTGCCTTATATGATATTTAAATAACCCTGTCAGTCATATTTATTTCACGGTAAGCGTTCAATTCCCCTCGTACCCGAGGAGGTTTACCAGACTCGCATGAACTCGCTTAAATTTCCCTCGGGCTACCGAGAGTAATATTTTTCCATAAAGTTTGACGGGTCGTGCGTGATTTTTATATAATACAGCTCATTTTACTGTGAAGATATTAGAAACTATTTTTTTATATGCTAAAATGTTTTTAATCTTACTTATAGGTTTAGATCGATGGATGTTTGTTAGAGTTTGTAGCCTAAAAAGTTGGACGGATCTCAATGAAATTTGACATAGATGTTGAGGATAGTCTGGAAGAACACAAAGGCTATTTACTATTGTTTTTTAATCCCACACAGTCGGAGTCGCGGGCGAGAGTTAGCTTAATAACAATCATTATTCCATTTCCATACCATCTTCCGTCACGTCTAGACTCAATGGTTTTTGGATTTTTTTATGTACATAATTTACCCGACGTTCTTCTTACGGTGAAGGAAAACATCGTGATGCAACCTGCACATATCGGAGAAGAAATTCAAAGATATGTGTGAAGTCAACCCGCACTTGGCCAGCGTGGTTGACTATGGCCTAGTCACCCTAACTTTAGGGTAGGCTCCGAGCCCCTCGGTGGGGACGTATAGTGAGCTGGTGATGATGATGATGATGAATTGGAAGGGAAAAGTTTTCCGTTCAACGACCTTTACTTTCCTTTTAGAAAGAAATTTTAATGACAAAATACCCTAGAAGGGCGGCATAAATGCGCAGATATATAAATGTGAAGGTTATCAGGACAGCATCAAACGGAGTCTGTAGTCTGTAGTCTGCACACACCTAGGGTTACAGGCGTGAGTTGTGATAAAATATGCAGAATTAGGCACATTTTAGTTACACTATAAATGTTGAATACAAGTAGTTATAAAGTGAAACAGCTGAAGTATTTATTTAATAACCCAGGCCGCATATTGTTCAGTTTAGTTAGTCTATAATTGCGAACTCCTGGCAGCGAGCCGACCGTAGTTAGTACAACTTAGATGAATATTTAAGTTTATTGCATACTATCTTAACAACTTTGGGAATGAGGAACTAAAATATATACTTGTACATACTTTGTTAATACGATGAGATAGTTTAATTTGATGTATCTATACTTCTATACTAATATAATAAAGCGTAAACACACACTTCTTTGTTGTCTAAGATGTCAGCAATTACAGCATATTTTTGAAGAATTCTTTTTTTAATAAAAAGCCCTACACTTACGTCACGCTTTAGGCTATATATTTTCACGACATTAAACTTAGGGAGTAAATATTTTGGATAAAAACCCTAATGTGGGAAAGAGACCATAAGTTGCTGCCAACATCAAGGAAGCAAGATTGCCATGGTTTGTCATCATGTTATGTCATTTTGACATTTGCAATTGATAATTTGCCAATGAAATAAAGTTTTTATAATTACATGCGGATGAAGCCGCATGAGAACAGCTATTTTAGATCTATGTTAAACTGCGATTCTGTGGTTTGGCTACCCTTTCAATTTACAAGAGTGAGTTTAAGTTTATAGTTGTGTTAAAGTCAATTGTAGTTATTTTTTATATGAAGATAAAAAGAAAGTGCTTAATTTGATGTGAAGTTTATAAGTTTTAAATTACATTCAGTAATATAAATGACAGGAAATACCATCATCAAGGTTGAAGGAAATAAAATAAGCTAGTGTACATGAATTGGATAACATCATTGCAAAAAGTGCATTTAAAAAATCAAACAAAAAAATGGGACCCACCTGCAACACCTTTCGGATAAAAAAAAAATTCAAAATCGGTCCACCAGGGCCGGAGCTATCGCGTAACACACATAAAAAAAAACATACAGACGACTTGAGTACCTCCTTCTTTTGGGAAGTCGGTCAAAAAATAAAAAGGAGTAAACTTCTCTTTTAAAGATCTAGTTGTTTAACTTTGGTTAATCCTTAACATTTATTATTCCTTTTCAAAGCGGAAACAGATTTATTTTAATTGCAAATTCTCAACTTGCAGGCTTATCCGAAAGCTCTTCAGATATCTGCCATTGTTAATTTATTTTTAACTAGCTGTTCGCGTGCGGCTTCATCCGCGTGAAATTATAAAAACTTTATTTTATTCTTTACATTTGTTAAATTATCAATTGCAAACGTCAAAATACCAATTACCTTACTATGGCAATCTTGCTTCCTTGATGTTGGCAGCAACTTATGGTCTCTTTCCCACATTAGGGTTTTTATCCAAAATATTTACCCTCTAAGTTCAATGGCGTGAAAATATATAACCTAAAGCGTGACGTAAATGTAGGACTTTTTATAAAAAAAAGAGTTATTGAAAAATATGCTGTAATTGCTGACATCTTAGGCAACAAAGTAGTGTGTTTACGCTTTATTATATTAGTGTAGATTGAATTTGAATCTTGAAGTTATTAATTTTACTGCTTTTAGGAAATTTGCTTAATTAAATTTCAATTTTTAGTTTACTAGTTTTACAATCAACTATTACATTTAAAATTTCAGTTCAGAGTTTGATGAATTAATAATCAGAGTATATTTGTATCATGTACAATTATCGTACAACCTTCTAAGAGGAAATGGTTAAGAAATTCTCTTGTAAACAAAACGAAAGTTAATAAAGCCGAGAAAGTTTTCCCTCTCGAGTTCGATGAGAATGAAGGAGCAAGTTGAAGTGACTTTGAGAGACAAGGAACGGAAATTGTACAGGAATTCCTTTACGTTAGAACAGAACATATGTAATTACTAGCTTTTGCCCGCGACTTTCGAGTGGAATTAAAAAAAAATCAAAAGTGAGTAGCCTATGTGTTCTTCCAGTCTATCCTCTACGTCTATGAAAAATATCATCGAGATCCGTTCAGCCGTTTAGGCTATAAACTCTAACAAACATCCATCCATCTAAACTTTCGCATTTATAATATTAGTAAGATATACTTTTTCAAAACCGCTAACGTAATCGTCTTAAGGAATCGATCTTAACATAATATTTTTCTGACAGATACTTATCTGCAATAGGTGGTCGTAAATTTACAATGAAGTTTACAAAAAATCTAGTAAAAACTATGATTGTTGCAGATATTACCTTATTGTTCCATAATGTCAGGACTTTTTGACCGACTTCCCAAAAGAAGGAGGTACTCAAGTCGTCTGTATGTTTTTTTTTTTT
>LD689012.1:3780923-3804185 GCA_003118335.3 Papilio memnon
AGTGTGTTTTTTGTTCGAGAATGTTTTGTTTTTAATGTATTTTGTTTGGAAGTCGGTTTTGTTTTTTTGTTATATGAGATATTTTTGACAAGATTTCATTAGAAATAAAAATCTCAAACATAAATTCTGACAAGTCATTCGAAGTCTTTTAGGAAAGCTTTGATTGATCAGTATTAAGGTACAGAACTAAGATGTATTTCCACCATCGCTCATGTTTAATCAAATTCCCTGCATAATACAGATTTTAGAATATCCAATACATTAACTCACATTAAGTAAATGTGAAGAGAAAATAATTTCATTTACATTCACTCTCCTAAAACAATTCAATTTTCGTTTTAGGATTTTCTTTTCGATTACCGATTTAAAGGCTGCTATTATGTGGATCCCAGTGGATTTTATCCATTAAGTTTCTATTATCTTTCCATCTTAAGCAAAATTTAAATGTATAACGAGGCTAGTAGATAAATATACTTAAAGTTCTATTTTTTTTATACAATAAGGTGGCAAACGAGCAACCGGCCACCTTAATGGCGAAGTGACCGCTGCCCATAGACATCCGCAATTGCAGATGCGTTGCCTATCCTAAATCGACGGAGGAGACGCACATAAAGAGGATATTTCCCCTTCCTATGCGTCTCCTCCACCGTCAAATCTACTTTCTCATCCAATCCTTTCCTTATAAGAAAATGGTGGAAAGGGAAAGAGACTGAAATTAGGCCTCCGGCACCACACTCATCAGATGAAACGCGGAATTACTTCCACTTCACGCCTGTCTTCTGTGTGGTCGTGGTATTGCACCGGGCAAGCCGACCCATTGATGTTAAAGCGTGCGAAGATGTTAAAGCGGGCTCTGCCACTGTTAAAAAATCTACGAACCAATGTTGTATTAAAAAGGTTAAGGGCCTGTCCCACCATTGCAAATTGTCTGATAACAATCCAACGTGTAAAATATGTGATGGAAATATCGGACTTATCTGACAGTGACGTCATTTTTCACCTATCTGAACCTCTATCAGCTAGTGGTGGGACAGGCCCTAAAAGCGTTAATATCCTCATTCACTTCCAAGACGACATGCACATCACTTTTGCGTTCACCTCCTCGGCCACCTTCTAAAGTACATGTGCGTATCTATTTATTTCTTAAACTCGCTCTGTTTAACATTTTTAAACAAGTTGGTAGTAAATTCTTTGTCAAGTTTTATCAGTTTGAAAAAGATTATTACAAAAGTTTGTAATTTACCTACAGCTAAAAGTTTCGAGACAAGACGAAGTTTCATAAAAGAATTGTTGAATAAAATTTACATTCAGAGATAATTTCAAGGCTAGATAAGTTCCTATACAATTTATATGTATATAATTCATCATCATCAACTTGCCCTTATCCCTTACGGAGGGTCGGCACAGTATGTGCTACTCTTCCATACATTTCTATCAGCCGTCATATCTGAATCCACTCCCTTAAGCATATCCTCTTTCACACAATCCATCCATACTTTCTTCGGCCTTCCTCTTCCTTTGTAGCCATCCACATTCATTCTTAACACTTTCTGGTTTATGTCCCCATCGTCTCGTCGCATAACATGTCCATTTTATGTATATGATTATGGTGTTTTTAAAAGTTACTTGTTTTTTAATCGACGTTTGATTGGCTAATTACAAATTTTTAAATACCCAGATTAATTTTTATGCTATAAAAATAATGAAAGAACCTACATAATAGGAGTGGGCGCAACCCTTTGACTAAACTATCGCACAACAGTTGTGCGATTGCCGATTGTTTCGTCCATTCAACTGTTTAGTTGCACAACTAAAAATCGAGTAGTGTGCGCTGCATATAAGTTCATAGGAATCAGAGTAAGACTAAATAGTTGTGCGATAGTTTAGTCAAAGGTGCGCGATCTAAAACGAGTTAATTTAGTAAACTGTGAATTTTAAAAATGAACCCAGGTCAACTAGGATTGCGGGGAAATATAAACGGTACAAATGTACCAGGCTAACAGAAGCAAGGTGGTAGTTAAACTCGTTCGGGGCCATAATTGGTCAATTTATTCATTAGCAAGTCCGAGTCGGGCGTTTGGCGCGACGCCAGCTGTTTGAGAATTGAAAATGCTAACCTACTGCAATGCAATAGTAAAATAACTCGAGTTGAAGCTCATTATTAAGGAAATTAAAACGACAACTTGTGTAAGCACAAATAAAATTATATACGAGTGTTCTATGATTTGAATATGGAAATATTACGAGATTTGTTCTAAATAAAAACTAATGAAAATGTAATTTAATCGCAGTTTTATTCAATTCGCTATTTAGTCAAAAATTGCGTATTTTTTCCGTTTTTATCCAATTGCCAAGAGTAATGTTTTCCTAGGATATGTTTTTATGTTGAAAACCAGTTACGCCCTTTTGACAGGCACAATGAAATTCCTGCGCGAACTAAACCCAGTAATCAAAATAATTAGGTGATCCACATAACATGGTATGGACATGTTATGCGACGAGACGATGGGGACATAAACCAAAAGGTGTTAAGAATGAATGTGGATGGCTACAAAGGAAGAGGAAGACCGAAGAAAGTATGGATGGATTGTGTGAAAGAGGATATGCTTAAGAAGGGAGTGGATTCAGATATGACGGCTGATAGAAATGTATGGAAGAGTAGCACATAGTGTGCCGACCCTCCGTAAGGGATAAGGGCAAGTTGATGATGACATAACCAATTCAGGTTAAGAAAAGTGTCTAATCTTATTTAAACAGTTGATAATTTTAAGAAGTTTACGTTGGAATTGAATTCATAAATCTGTTCGTATTACAATGAAATCTGCGTTGAGCTGAGTCCCGTCGTCCCAGCTGCTCCGGATTTTAATGAGTACCAAGTGCGCTTTGTTTTTGTTCCCTTTCTCTTTGTTCCAGTTTAAATTGTTCCAGTACACAGGATTACGGGAAACTGCTTCGTTTTGTTCCGACTTACTATGTCTTTCTCGTGTAGAGTTTTATTACAATATGCAATGTGAAGTTTGGATAATTGTTTGTCATTTGAATTTAATGTTGATTCCGTTATTAGTTTGAAACAATCTTACTAATATTATAAATGCGAAAGCTTAGATGTATGGATGGATCTTAGAGTTTGTAGTCTATACGGCTGAACGGATCTCGATAAAATTTGGCATAGGTGTAGAGCAAAGTCTGTAAAAACACATTGGCTACTCTTTTTTTTCATTCTACGCGGACGGAGTCGCGGGCGAAAGCTAGATGATTATAAATACCTTTATTCTGATACATTGAGAAGACTAATAGTAACCGAATAAACTATACGTTTATAATGACGTCTTATTAAAGTTTAAACAATTTAAGATCTAGATTAACAGTGGTAGAGCCCGCTTTAACATCTTCGCACGAATGGGTCGGCTCGCCCGTTGCAATACCACGACCACACAGAAGACAGGCGTGAAGTGGGAGCAATTCCGCGTTTCGTCTGATGAGTGTGGTGCCGGAGGCCTAATTACAGGCTCTCCCTTTCCACCATTTTCTTATACGGAAATGATGGGAAGGAAAAGGGGATTTGAAGGTGGAAGAGATGCATAGGCACGGGAAATATCCTTTTAATGTGTGTCTCCTTCTCCGTTGATTAAGGGTAGGCAACGCGTCTGCAATTGCGTATGTCTATGGGCAACGATCGCTTCGCTTTCTCAGCGAATTCAGGTGGTCGCTCGCTCGTTTGCCACTATATGATATAAATTTTTTAATATTATTTCAGATTTTACTGGTTGAATAATATTTCAGTACTTTCAGGATATAAATATTAAATACCAACCTTCCTTCATTTAAGTTTGCCAGAGATGTTAATAGGTAACGAAAAATTTTTAAAAAATATTTTAGAACTCATTTTTTTCGTTCTATCTCATATTTTTTTAGTACAATGTTTCAGTCTGTATTTATAAGAGTGCTTGTCAGTCGACGTTAAATTAATGGGGTCCTAACGAGTCTGTGCAAGAACTGTGATTAAAAACAAGTTTACTTAAATTTATAATATAAAAAATATTATTCATTATTCTTAAGAAATTTTCATTATTACAAATTATTCTAACAACAACTTTAATATATAGTTTTTTTTTATTATTGAGTTAAATCAATAATTTGGACTAAAGGTAGGATTACCACATAAAACATAAACTCGAAAAAAAAAAATCTTTTCGGGATTAAAAGTAGCCTTCCAGTCTATCTTGTACATCTATACCAAATTTCATCGAGATCCGTTCAGCTGTTTTGGCTAAACTCTAACAAACATCCATCCATCTAAACTTTCACATTTATATAAGACTAGCTGTTCCCTTGCGGCTTCATACGCGTGAAATTATAAAAAAAATATTTCATTGTTTACCTACATTTGTCAAATTATCAATTGAAAATGTCAAAATGACATGATATGATGACAAACCATGGCAATCTTGCTTCCTTGATGTTTGCAGCAACTTATGGTCTCTTTCCCACATTAGGGTTTTTATCCAAAATATTTACCCCCTAAGTTTAATGGCGTGCAAATATATAGGCTAAAGCGTGACGTAAGTGTAGGGCTTTATATTAAAAAAAGAATAATTCAAAAATATGCTGTAATTGCTGACATCTTAGGCAACAAAGAAGTGTGTGTTTACGCTTTATTATATTAGTATGGATAGTAAGAAGTAAGATATCTGTATTTTTAAGTTTCATCATCTCCTCCTCCTTATCCTACTCCCGTAGGGCGCACCGGGTTTTCGTCCTGCAAATAACTCTATCATACGTCATCTCAGTCATCACTCCCTTCTTGATCATGTCACCTTTCACGCAATCCATCCATCTCTCATCCTGTTTATTTTATTTAAAAATTCTAAACTTTACCGTAAAAATATTCAAAGCAATTTTACTCAAAAATAATTTCCGTTAGCTAAGAAAATATGCGAGACGCGAGAGAAATATGTTGAATATCTTTGTATATTGGTCCATCTTTGAGCTATTTCAATTTCCTGAAAACTTTACTACGACAATGCAATGATAAAATATTTATTAACTAGCGATCAGTCCATTCGCTTGGTTGACAAAATATATACATCTCATATCTCCTCTGTCATATCTATACCCTTCCCTTGGATGAATATAGCCTATTATAGTGATAGTTTAGTTTTTTAATAGTGAAAGAATTTTCGACATTGTTTTTTTTTATATAAAATAAGGTGGCATACGAGCAAGCGGCCACCTGAATCCGCCGAAATAGCGAAGCGACCGCTGCCCATAGACATCCGCAATTGCAGATGCGTTGCCTACCCTAAATCGACGAAGGAGCAGACGCACTTGAAGAGGATATTTCCCCTTCCTATGCGTCTCCTCCACCGTCAAATCCACTTTCCCATCCAATCCTTTCCTTATAAGAATATGGTGGAACGGGGAAGGGACTAAAATTGAGCCTTCGGCATCACACTCATCAGACGATACGCGGAATTGCTTCCACTTCACGCCTGTCTTGTATGGTCGTGGTATTGCACCGGGCAAGCCGACCCATTCGTGCTGAGATATTAAAGCGGGCTCTACCACTGTTAAAGGTTCAGTAGTAATCAGTGTTGTACAGGTATTTTGTTAACGGAAAAACGGTTATCGTTACCTTCCAATACATTTGGTTGAAGTGATAGGATTATTGATTCTCGATTTTACAGTGAATGATATATTCGATACATCGAGATATCGCTTTTGCAGAGGGTCTTAACTATACTTTAATGTTTAGATAAAGATTAAGTTATAATAATTTTATCTTAGTATTGAAATTTCTTTCGAGAAAATACTTAACAAAATTATTCTTCATAATATGAAGATTAATTTAGTAAGTAACGAACTATTTCGTGAAATTTTACTGAAGCTTTAAGAGCTTATCTCATTTATAGTGAGAATTGAGCTTCTAAAGGCCTTTTGTTTTCAAAATAACTACTACTTAATATTAAAACCTAGATAATTAATATTTTACACCTTAGGGATTGTACGAAATATCAACGCCTAATAAAATAAATTACTTGCCAGTAATTAATTTTAAAATAAAAATTATACGAAATAGTATAGCTAGAAGTATGCGTCATTTTAGCGCATAATTCCTGATGTAGACGATTTTTTTCACTTCACAATAACGTAGGAGCGCTAAAACGACGCATGTGTAAACATAACCAGCTGCATACATTTATGTTAAGCATCATCTTATTTAGTGTATTGCGACATTTTACGTGTCATTTTTATAAACGTTGCTGTAACCGTCACATTTTTATGCTTATCCCTGTAAAATAAATGTATTCAACACATGTAAATTGGTGCATGGTTACGCATTTTGAACACGTCTGAATTCTAACTTATACACGCTAAAGGACTATTTACATTGCAAGGTATACCTTTTTATCTGAAGAATAAAAGAGTGGAAAAAACAGACGTAAATTGTACTAGGGGTCTAGTCTTTTACAGTTTTGTTTTACATTTAACAAATTATTTGTCCCTGTTTATAATGTTGATTTGGACTTAATTTGGTATAAGGGGGAACAAATATAATAATAATAATAATAAACATTTAATCAGTTCCAAAACACATTCCAACATAAAACAAACATGATAAACTTGAACAGAAAAAAGATATGTACAAACGAGGAAAAAAAAATTTAGCAATTAATGATCAAAACAAGAAAATTGAATAGGAAAAAAAAATATAGACATTTTGACTATGCGTTGCAATGCAGAACTGATAGGGCCTTTGCTCAGCTATATGTTTAGTACCTCTAGGGGTAAAAACGCTGATATTCTGCAAAAGCCGTACATCCTCCGTACGTCAGTTACAGCAGTTAAGTTTTTGAAAAATAAGAAATTAACTTAAACGTAATATAATTGGAAAATATAAAATATGTATGGAGACAAAAAAAATAATAATTATGCATACTAAAAAAAAAAAGAAAAAAAACTTCATTCCCATTCCACATTTTTAAAAACAGGTCAATGCTTTAGGTTAGATACATACTCGAAAACTTTGGATTTAACGGCAGACGGCCGTCTGCCGGCTTTGCTTGTTTCTTGTTGCCGGTCGCTGAGTGAGTCCGTGAGTGAGTGTCGCCCGCAAGCGTTGTGTTACCACAGGCGTCACATATTTGTATTTCTACCATTTTCTACTATTGTTGGTAGTTTTGTATAATAGTTTATTGATTATTTACTAATTGTATTTGATATATCTTACATTTATTTTAACAGTCCCAAAAAAAAAATTAAGAGTAATTCGATTCGCATTCTCGTTTGTGTTAATTCGGACAGATAACCAACATTAAAAATGTTAACGGGCCCAATTGGGCTTGCTAAGCGTTGGTTACTTTTTCAGTTTTTAATTGTCTTTTCGTTATTTAAATGTAAAACGGTGAAATCTAGACCACTGTATCATAAAGTGCACGTATGTAAAAAGACATGAAAGATGTATTTTACGTTATTAATTTTGTTCATAAGAACTTCAAACGATTCATCGTTACCTCGTTACATCTCTGATGTTAAACAGGCCGTGGTTTTCAAGTCGTTTGATCAACGCTCTGTGGGTTGGGTGACATTTATTTATAAAACATAGATTTTGTAAAACCTACATGTAACCTTGAATTGAACCTAAATATTTCAATTATGTAAAAACTTGTTTTTTTATTTACTAACATAAAAATATTTATTTTCTAAGCATATTTTGTAAAAGAAACAGAGAAAACTGACGAAAATGTTATTTAAGACCCTCGCATTAAAACTACTGTCGTTTTCTTACTAAAATGTACTAGGAATCCATAACTTCACCTACAGCTGAGGCTTAATATAAAGGAAATACGTAGACTTCCAAGGCCTCGCTTTATTTAGAGGCCTTGTGGTGAGAATGGTGCATAAATAACAACGTTCGCTCAGCAATACCGAAAGAAACGGCTTTCAGTATTACGGATAATGTATTTGTATAACAAAGGCTTTCACTACATCTGTTTGTAACGGTACCGAGATCTTACAGGATCCATATATCTGTAAATAATGTTTTTTTTTTTATGTAAAATACGGCAAACGAGCAAGCGGCCACCTAAATCCGCCGAAATGACGAAGCGCTGCCCATAGTCACCCAAAATTGCAGATGCGTTGCCTACCCATAATCGACGGAGGAGGAGACGCACATAAAGAGGACATTTTCCCCTTCCTATGCGTCTCCTCCCCGTCAAATCCACTTTCCCATCCAATCCTTATAAGAAAGGGGTGCAAAGGGAAAGGGACTAAATTTGGGCCTCTACATCGTTATTCTCTCTAAAATGTTTAACTTGTTCAATAAGTTATTGTTAATGTAAAAACTTAATTGAATGAATTATTATCATTCTATTTAACAGTGATAAACTCCGCAGAAACATTAGCTGCTCTGTGTGCTCTTTGCAATACCATGACCACACAGAAGACAGCCGTCACATAGAAGTAATTGAGCGTTTCGTCTTTTGAGTGTTGCACCCAAATATTCCTTCATTCCCTTCCTATCTCTTTTAATAAGGAAATTATCTACTGGATGCATATATTTTACAATTTATACGTCCTTCTAAAGTTATCTGTAGTAACGAATCAAATATTATAAAGAGGAAGGATTTGTATTTTTGTATTTTTGGATATTTGGATTGTATGGATTGAAATAACTCAAAAACTACTGGACTGATTTGAAAAATTCTTGCACCGTTAAAAAGCTATGTTATCACCGAGTAAAATATATTTTTACTTTTAAAATTATAAGCGTATAAAAATAGGCAAGAACTTTAATGATGAAGTAGACTTGATCGAATTATCTTGTTTAAAATCAAAGCGGGAATATCGAGGCGGATAGCCGATGAGATTACGATCGTTAGTATTCCCGCAGCAACCTTCCGTCGCTCCCAGACTACATTATGCCCATTAAACATTAATATTTATACCCATACTATTCACCTGCTTACGCTTTTCACAGGTAATGCTTTGACTAAAATTTTTAATATATATATTTATGGCTTTACCATAAAAATATAGACAGAATTTCAAATAGATTGTAGCTCAAATATACAACCCTTTTGTTCCGTGATTCTAGCTCCAGGGGCGTGAATTTGTAAAAACAATCACGCGTAAGCTTGATAAATGTGTTGTACCGAAAGCAGTGTGGTAATACATGTTTATAGTGAAACACATAACCATTTTGAAGTCAATAATATGAGTCAGCGGCAGTCAAAGAATTTTAAATCAAATTATATTGAAGTATTTAGCTACAAGTTACAAAGTGAAGCGCAACCCTAAAAACCTCATGAATATTCCGAAATATTTGAATTGAAATTCATCATACGGTAGGATTCCTCATATTTTTATGAAGTTATCATTAAATAAATTAAGCCAAGCTTCACCGCGACGTTCTAAATGAAAAAATGAAAACGTCCGGACGCCGTAACGAGATATTAATTAGGGTGCCTTAAGCTACGGCGGATGAGTGGTTGGATCATTAGTCTGTTAATTTGTAAATATGAAATTCTAAAATGTTACCAAGATTAATAAATATGATGAGAACGAGAGGATATTTCGTTACACGAGAGAGACAAACAATAGAACTATGGTGAGTAAGAGTGAGATAGGTATTGTAGGTACAGCACCGTCGGATAATGTAAATGTGGAATAAATATTTTACTGTGAAATTGGTCTTGCTGTCTTTGTCTGTATGAAAGAGAAAAAGAGGGATAGCAAATTGTTTTATCAGTGGAAACATATTTGTGTAATATGATATCTTTAATGTCAAAGCTTAGAAATTTATTTCATCTTTTTGGTATATTTTTACATAGAAATACGATGCTATTTGGCATTAATATAATAAAGTAACCTTTAGTAAGGTTATTTGTAATTTTCCTTTATGTTTCTTTGATGTTACACATCGGAAATTATTCACAAAGTTATGTTGAAATAAGTTTAGCGAAGTTGAAATAGCAAATAGCATACAAAAGGGGACAAGTTCGAATACTTTTTGTAAACGTATTTGTTGTTTTGAAAGAGTTTTTCTTGAACTCTGGCAGTATTATAAGAGATTTAAAGATATCTTGTTATAATTCCATAGCTATTTGAATGTTGAAAATAACAACAGTATTAAAAGAGATGCAGAATGAAAAATGCCACAAAAATATGAAAAGTGTTTTAACGATGTTAAAATTTAATTTTGACATGATCGTTTATGATAAAGGCTTTCTTATAGAATGAATTTTAACCAAGAACGGACCGAAATAACCACAACACGGCCGAGGGGAAGTGACTCACGGAATTTACGAGGCGAATATAAGCTGTGTTTGAATTTTTAATAAAAGTACAAAATTCACACTGGAAAAATGTACGGAGAATTTGGAAGTTTAGAAATTTATAAAACAAACTTACTAGGTTGTCTAAATTCATGCTCGGATATTACTACATTTAATATAGTAACAACGTAGAGTAACTAATGAAGAATATTTTACGACCTCGTAGGGAAAACAAAGTAAGCAGCGGTTATGAAAACTCTAATCCTGATGAACATGGTAGTACTACATTTGTAAAGGTTTGGAAAATATGATCATCTTGCTTATCATAAAACTAGCTGTTCCCGTGCGGCTTCATCCGCGTGAAATTATAAAAACTTTATTTCACTGTTAACATTTGTCAAATTCTCAATTGCTAATGTCAAAATGACATGACATGATGACAATCCATGGCAATCTTGCTTCCTTGATGTTGGCAGCAACTTATGGTCTCTTTCCCACATTAGGGTTTTTATCCAAAATATTTACCCCCTAAGTTTAATGGCGTGAAAATATATAGCCTAAAGCGTGACGTACATGTAGGGCTTTTTATTAAAAAAAGAATTATTCAAAAATATGCTGTGATTGCTGACATCTTAGGCAACAAAGAAGTGTGTGTTTACGCTTTATTATATTAGTATAGATAATTTATTTTCCGATAGATTTTTAATCAAACTAGTCGTCGGTCGTGTTATAAAATGAAATATTCCAACACATCGTCTGAATCAATTTTTATGGAAATATATTGCCGTTGATAGTCTCTGGGGAAATACTCGTTGATATGGATCGCTATGAAATATTTATATCATTAAGGCGACGTATGCATTCCAGAGACTTTATACTTTTAAATTGACCATTAAAATTAACAGCATTTTGATATATGAATAAACGCTGTAAACGAGACGAGTACCAGGGCCAGGCGAAATGTAAGCCCGTGATGTTTGATTACGGGCATGACGCGTTTTTTCCGATAGTCTTCTAACCCAAAATTTAAAGAAATTTTAAGAGCGTCGGTGGCTCAGAAGTTTAAGCACTTGACTTGTAATCTACAGGTTGGATTCGAATCCCGCTAAGTAACAACGTGATTTTCGATTTTCGAATTTCATATATACATAATTTACCTGACGTTCTTACGGTGAAGGAAAACATCGTGATGCCTGCGCATATAGGCAAAGAAATTCAAAGATATGTGTGAAGTCAACCAACCCGCAGTGGGACAGCATGGTTATGGCCTAGTCACCTGTTACCTAGGGTAGGCTCCGAGCCCCTTAGTGGGGACGTATAGTGAGCTGGTGATGCCTTGATTTGTTTGTAAGTATGTTTCTGCATTGGGAATAAAAAGTAACATTACTATTCTTGTTACAACACGATATTGAGGTCGTAAAACGTCCTGATTCCGTATCGGCTTCCGCTGGAGAACCTCTCCATCTCAAGTGAAGCTTTCAGGTCGCAACGCACTTGAATGCAGAGTTGAAATACCAGTCATTTTATTTTCATACAAAAATGACGTCATTTTGACTCGTTTCTACATATATTATCATTTTATTATAGTATCAAAGCCTTGTCTGATCCGTTGGTGTTAGTTCTATTCGAAAATCTACTGACTCAAGAAGTCATGGCGAATTAACCGCGAAAGTTTTGCGTTAAAACATGTTTTTTTTTTTCAAAAGAAATAATGGACATTGCATTTTAATACTTGTGGTTTTTTGACCGACTTCCCAAAAGAAGGAGGTACTCAATTCGTCTGTATATATATATATATATTTATGTGTGTTAAGCGATAGCTCCGGCCCTGGTGGACCGATTTTGAAAATTCTTTTTTTATCCGAAAGGTAGTGCTTGTTTATACGTAAAATATACATTTTGTTAGTATATTGCTACATTTAGTATGAAAGATATTTTAACAAAAAATTTCATATCTTTAAAAGTGTTTTTACAACTTTTTGCTAAAGTTTCCGGTTGTCTATTGAAATATAAATCGACTCTCGCTTTAGATTTAAATTGAATTCACGAAGATAAATAGATTTGTACAAGAGTTTTCGATTCGTTGCGGAATTGTTTCATTCTGAAACAGAATTTTAAAGCAGAAGGTTTCAGTCTTGAAACTTTTAAATCCAGTTGCTATCATCTTACATTCAGTAATGGAATTAAGTTAATATAAAAGCTGAGATAGAAATGCTGTAAACTGTATATTAGTTAAGTTACATAACATTCTATTATATGTGGTATTAGTAATAATAACAGCGTTTTTTGTGAAAATAAAACACTAATTATTAATGGGAAAGTAAAAAACATTTCATTCAAGTATTGGCCATAGTTTTCTACACATGTTGACCACATTTCTGGCAATTTGTGGATACCACGCCAGTAAAATTGTTCGTCTTTTAAAGCAAACCAGACACCTAATTTTTGACCTCCTCGTAGGAATCAAAGTGCTGCTCGTCCGAGGTGACGATACCACTGATATGACTGTTCTCTAGAAACTTCCCCTGTTAAAAATAATCAATTAATGTTCAGATGTTCATAAGAATCGCTAAAACTTGAATAAGTATTGTTATTGTCTACAATTTTTCAATATGCAGTCACATTGAGCTAACTTACCTGCAATTTCCCTCGAGAACGTCTGTCTGTCTGGCGCAGATTTCATTTATTAAGTATTCATTGTGCAGTCCAAGTTACATAAGAGGCAAGACTTTTAATTTTTGAGACTGAAGAATGTTTTTTAATTTTCTTGAAGTTTAATCCGTAAAAATTAAACAACTTTACTAACTTAATTTTACTTTGAATAGAACAATTGATTATATTTTTATTAATTACTAGCTGTTAATCGCGACTTGCGCGTGAAATTAAACAATAACAAAAAATAGCCGTAACTCACTGATAACTTAACTTTTAAATGGTAAAAGAATTTTTTAAATCGGTCCAGTGATTTTTGAGTTATTTCAGTACATACAGAAATACAAATCTTCCCTCTTTCTATCATACTAATATTATACTCGTAAATGCGAATGTTTAGATGGATGCTTGTTAGCGTTTGTAGCCTAAACGGCTGAACGGATTTTGATTAAATTTGGTATAGACGTAGAGGATAGTCTGGAAGAACACATAGGCTACTCACTTTTGTTTTATTTAATACTAGCTGTTTCTGTGCGGCTTCATCCGCGTGAAATTATAAAAACTTTATTTATTGTTTACATTTGTAAAATGTCAAAATTCAAATGCACAAATGACAACTAAGGTCTTTGACATTGACAATCTTGCTTCTTTGGTGTTGGCAGCAACTTATGGTCTCTTTCCCACATTAGAATTTTTATCCAATTTATTTACCCCCTAAGTTTAGTAGCGTGAAAATATATAGCCTAAAGCTTGACGTAAGTGTAGGTCTTTTTATTAAAAAAATAATTATTAAAAAATATGCTGTAATTGCTGACATCTTAGGCAATAAAGAAGTGTGGGTTTACGCTTTATTATATAATATTAGATCACGCGGGCAGAGTCGCGGGCGAAAGCTACTTAAGTATATATTAAAGTAATCAGTGGAGTAAAAATAATTAAATGCAAGTTGATGTTGATTATTTTGTTTTAAATAACTGTAGCCTGTTTAAAAAAAAACAAATCGAATTAAAAATAAATCAACGTAGTTACAGCATCCGTGTCAAGTGGTGCTCGAGTATTTTCAGACCGCAGCGAGAGATCCTTGTTACTGTATAAACTGAAAGAGGAAATTCATTCACAATTCATATTTTATAATACTGATGCAGTTTCATTCCTCGATACAATACTTAAGAGAGATGCAAAATTAAAAATGTAGAGAGCACTAACATTGGGAATCTAGACAGAAAAATATGTCGGAGTGACGAGTGGTTTGTAGAAATCAATTCCGAAGGTAGATCTACACGGTAACGATCTTCCATTGTGGGCGTGCGTATGTCGGAGGTAATGAAATAACAATCGTAACATTAGAAACACTATCCTTAGTTGACCACTATCTTAATTGATAACTTCACAACACACTTTAATCCAATTGCAAACATTTACAGAGATTAAGGAATTGATTTTATAATAACAAAAGCGCATCATTCCACCATTCAATGACAACTGTCATCAGTTATTCAACCGTCGCTTGTTATCTATATGCACGATGCACATTCAGCCAGTACTCAAAATTATTAGTTGCCAGTTACTTTAAGCGTTCAAAAAGTATCAATAATTTCGCCCCGTTTAATCTATACTAATATAATAAAGCGTAAACACACACTTCTTTGTTGCCTAAGATGTCAGCAATTACAGCATATTTTTGAATAATTCTTTTATTAATAAAAAGCCCTATACTTACGTCACGCTTTAGGATGTATATTTTCACGCCAGTAAACCTAGGGGGTAAATATTTTGGATAAAAACTTTAATGTGGGAAAGAAATCATAAGTTGCTGCCAACATCAAGGAAGCAAGATTGTCATGGTTTGTCATCATGTCATGTTATTTTGACATTTGCAATTGAGAATTTGACAAATGTAAACATTAAAATAAAGTTTTATAATTTCACGCGGATTAAGCCGCACGCGAACAGCTAGTCTTATATATTTATCAAAATCTGTACATTGTCTTAAATACATTCAGGATATATTAGGTTTGAACATTAATATTTAACAAAAAAGATGGCTAAACAGTTCTCAGGACATATTAGGAACGAATAGTATATGCCATGAAAATGTGAATAAAACTAACAAGGTGTGAGAAAAAGAAATCCACCCCTCACTTTTACACCCCCTACCATTAGAAATGCATCGTTCAACCTTCCATGTCTGAAAGCGTAACTCGTAGATGAGTGCCACTCGACGTAGCAACTGTACCGGGATCGCTACGAATTGCTACGATCTAGCTACGAGTTGCTCTACAACTAAGCCTAAAAAAATATCCTTGACACTTCAGCAGTTCTTACGCCTCCAATAGCTGTATATTTTTATAAAGAAAAAAGTAGGTGTCAATGCAATTAAATGTATTAGCAATTGAGTACCCAAAGTATATTTTTCATAAGGTTTTTAAAGCTCAAGAAAGAGTATTACATTTGGTTGATTGCCATTCTTTAGACGTATTCACATTTTCAATCGACTCAGCAATAGACACAATGGATTGTTAATAAATGAACAGTGTAGCGGCGTCAGACAGGCGTACTCGCGGGAAATTGCTAGTCCGCTCTCGAGATAGAAGTTCGACGAGGTTGCAGATTGAAAAATACTTGCCGTCTGTAGAATCGATTAAGTGAAAGGTAACCTCTTCTTTTAAAGCGCTTGTGTTTACTATGGATTGGTGCTTTTGCGTATTGTCTTTTAGTTGTTGATAGTTTATTTTAAAACTAGCTGTTCCCTTGTGGCTTCATCCGCGTGGAATTATAAAATCTTTATTTTATAGTTTACATTTGTCAAATTCTCAATTGCAAATGTCAAAATGACATAACATTATGACAAACCATGGTAATATTGCTTCCTTGATGTTGGCAGCAACTTATGGTCTCTTTCCCACATTAGGGTTTTTATCCTAAACATTTACCCCCTAAGTTTAATGGCGTGAAAATATATAGCCTAAAGCGTGACGTAAGTATAGGGTATTTTATTAAAAAAAGAATTATTCGAAAATATGCTGTAATTGCTGACATCTTAGGCAACAAACTGTGTGTTTACGCTTTATTATATTAGTATAGATAGATTTTCCGATCTCTACTATAAAGAGACAATTATGGCAAAAATTAGAAACAGAAGAATCGATGTTTCTTATCACAAATAATCTATTTTCCTATAGTCTAACATATTTCATGCAAATATGTTGTTATTTTAGGTAGATTGTAACACTCTAAGCGATGAGTATATAAATGGACATCGTGTCCACCTCACTTAGCGATTAATCCATTAGACTAATGAATTCATTGTTACTGTACAATTCATTTCAATGTATTAAGCATATATTAAGCTAGCATAGCTCAATATTGTGCTCGTCTATTTTAAAAGTATAATACTTACTGTTTTGTACATTTATAATTCTAGACCTCCATCGCCTCGAGTACTATTGACAGCCCTGACTTTAGTACTTCATGTAGGTCTTTTTAAATCCCACTTCCTGCGGTCTAAATTATGACTCTACCCGACATCTTACTAATATTATAAATGTAAAATTTTAGATGGATGGATGTTTGTTAGAGTTTGTAGCCTAAACTGATGGACGGATCTCGATGAAATTTGGCAGAGATGTAGAGGAAAGTCTGGAAGAACCTAGGCTACTTACTCTTCTTTTTTTTCTACGCTGACGGAGTCACGGATTAAAACTAGTTTTTATAATGAAAAGAATGTGAAGGAACATTTTGTCACATATAATTTTTCATTCCGCCGTAAACGCTTTTCATTTGTTCCACTTTTCACGAGTTGCCTAAAATGTCACGTTCCAAACGGTACAGCTGAAATAAAAAGCACATATTTTTTAATTCTCTACGTTTCGTTGTTTGTATTCAACGTGGGAACGTGACGAGTGAGTGTTTAATTATTCCTAAAAATATACACGAACTGACAGAACGACTGTGCTACTTTTATAGCTACGGCTAAAATAATGCAATAAACTTTAAAAGCGTTTCCACTGATTAAAAACTCTGTCGAAAACTGATATAACAATGTGTTCAAGTGGTTCTTTCGCAGTGGAAATTCACCTTAATTTTGGTACGAGGTATGTTTTTTTTTTAATTATTTTATTCTATGTTGTAAAAGGGGGGATTTTTGTCCTTGGGAGGACATGTCAATCCCATAGTGCTTCTAGTAATGTTTAATAAACGAGCTGGCATAATCGTGCAGCCGCTTCTGATGCTGGCTCAGCCAAAATTGACAAAATAATGCCTACATCGGTCGGGTTGAGCTTCATATCCCGCAAAAGTAGCTCGCGCTCCCGTCTGTAGATATGTTTAAATTGTGAAGATGTGTATTGAAGTTAGCATTAATAGTGCAGTAGTAAGTTAACTCAGTATGATAAGAAAACAAAATAGGTTAATAAAATATGAACTTAAAAATTCATGACAATTATCCCAGGGTTGCATTAAAAGGGTATTCGATTAAAACTAGAATATGTCAATTGTTAACTTAACCATAAATCTAAATCCTCAAGCTATTAAGTACATTTTATATATGACTAGCTTTCGCCCGCGACTCCGTCCGCGTGGAATTAAAAAAAACAAAAGTGAGTATCCTATGTGTTCTTCCAGGCTATCCTCTATATCTGTGCCAAATTTCATCGAGATCCGTTCAGCCGTCTAGGCTACAAACTCTAACAAACATCCATCCATCTAAACTTTCGCATTTATAATATTAGTATGAAGTATGATTTAGATTTTTAGTTTACTAAATACTAGCTGATGCTCGCGACTTCGCCCGTATGAAATTAAAAAAATATAGCCTATGTTCCTCACAGATAAATGACCTTTCTAACGGTGAAAGAATTTTTAAAATGCGTCCAGAAGTTTTTGAGTTATTTCAATAAATACAAAAATACCAATCTTTCCTCTTTATAATATTAGTATAGATATTGATGAGTCAATATTTTCTGGACTTCAAAATTGATCGTTTGTCTACTTGAAAAAGTTATTTTCGATATTGTTAATGAAGATTCATAGATCGGTGGCAGGTGTGCTCTATGATGGAAAAGGCGTTGCTCGATTTAATAAAACTCATCTCTAAGTTGCAAAAAGCTTCAGTATAAAAAGCGTCGCCGCCGTGGACGGTCGATTTCTGTCTGGTTCGTCCGGTCGCAGAAATATCAAAGTATTTGAATATACGAAGTTAGTAACATTATAGTAAAATTACTCTTAAATTACGGTGAAATATTATTTTTATAAATTTTATATGTGTATAAAACATTTGAAAAGTTTTTGAAATCAGCTTTGCGATATTTTTGTCGTTGTGATATTTGTCGAAAAATATTTTTAGAATGCAATATGCAAGTGGAAAAGTTTATAAAATTAACGAACTTCAATCTTGGTTTAAAATCCAAGAGAAAATGTGCTTATTTTAATTTTATCTCATTAGAATAAATATTATTTTTCTCTAATTAAAATTTTATTTCCATTTTGGGGTTTTTCACTCATTTTTAGTAATTTATTTTTTAATATTTAGTAAAATGACATGTTTTTTAAATCAGCATTAAAAAAGTAAAGGTTTAAATTATTAGGTAAATAGGTCACGTTGAGTGAAACAGTACCAGGCTCTCAGAGAACCGTAACGGTATTTTCTAGCAAAAGGTCGAGTCGACACAGTTTTACTGCGAGCTTAATTACAGGTGACTCCATAGTTTTACGTTCGACTCAGTTCATTTTAAATATCTACATTTATTTCTGGTTATATTTAACTTCAGTCAACAGATTCATAAAAGAAATTGGTTTTATAATACAAAAGTTTTAAACAATATTGTTTGTCCTTATCTGTCATTTTCTTATACTACAAGAGGATAAAAAAAACGCATAATTTTTCTCATGGGCAAAACAAAAGAAGAATTTCGGAAGTTTTCTTCGTTGCTAATTCCATTTGAATTCAGTAACATATATCTTGTTTATAATCTTACTTCTTAGTAATATCATAAATGCAAAAGTTTAGTTGGCTGATCGGATCTTGATTAAATTTGGCATAGATGTAGAGCAAAGTCTGGAAGAACACATACTACTTACTCTTTTTTTTAATTTCGCGCAGACGTCGCTATTCTTTACTATAATATATGCTAATATTGATCCTTACATATCATTTACCTGGTACGGTTTAGACTGTAAGCGATTGCTATTTCCATGAACAATGTGTGTACCATTTTCTATGACACGGTCGTTCTGCCATAGTTGAAAGAGGGTTTTACTTACAGAAGGTTGGACTCGGTTGGTATAATATATTTGAATTTTCTCAGTTATCTAGCGGCGTAGGGTCGTTCAATCGTTTTGCATAATTATTTCCGTTCTCCGCGGTCTTTGGACCCGCGGCTTATCTCTGGAAAGAGGATATTAAGATAAAATGTTCCTTTATTCGTTTAGGTATATAAAATCCGAATATATGCATTATAATGAAGTGGACTGGTCAATAAGATTTATTTTGTATAACTCAAAAACTATTGGGCCGACCGAAAAATTCCTTCACCGTTAGAAAGGTAATTCATTTTTGAGTAACATAGACTATATTTTTTTAATTTCACGTTGGTGAAGTCGCGAGCAACAACTAGTAACTAAAACTTAGTTAAACAATTTAGTACATAGGGTTAGTTACTCGAATCGTTTCTTACTCTTGTAACACTCTTGGAAAGAATGTTAGCAATCAAATTACAATAAAATTGACGTTACTATAAAATTTGACTCACCTCAATCATATCATTGAATTGCCGTTTGACTTTTTTTTTTATACAATAAGGTGGCAAAAGAGCACGCGGCCACCTAATTCCGCCGAAATGGCGAAGCGACCGCTGCCCATAGACATCCGCAATAGCAGATGCGTTGCCTACCCTAAATCGACGGAGAAGGAGACGCACATAAAGAGGATATTTCCCCTTCCTATGCGTCTCCCCCACCGTCAAATCCACTTTCCCATCCTATCATTTCCTTATAAGAAAAGTGTAGAACGGGAAAGGGACTAAAGTTGGGCCTCCGTCACTACACTCGTCAGACGAAACGCAGAATTACTCCGGCTTCACGCCTGTCTTCTGTATGGTCGTGGTATTGCACCGGGCGAGCCGACCCATTCGTGCTAAGATGTTAAAGCGGGCTCTACCACTGTGAAACTGTTGACTTTTCAATGTATTATATAACTGGACATTAATTTCCAATAAACAGCACTATAAAGTTCTGTTTGAATATGTGACGCAGTTTCTTTGTATAAAAGTAATTAAAAGTCACGTTCAACAACTGCCCATCAATTATACCGCCGTTATTAAACAACGTGCTCCCTTCTCTCATTTGCATACTGATACGGGATCGAAGTGTCGACCTTTTAATATTCTACGGTTATTTCTGGAAATAAATTAAGTTAATTAAGTACTTTATGTTTATCCGTTTTAAAATCTAATACTATTTTGAATTTAACCAAATGAAAGCGCGTTCTAATCTGATATTAACGCCATCTAGTTTTAATATAAAGAAACTTTAACGAATCGAAAAAATAACTCGACAATATTCTCACATTAATTCCTTTTGTAACTTTGCTAGAATTAAAATAATGTACTATAACAATACTCGTAACTATACAGCAGTTCTGCAACCAGTCAACTAATTTAATTAGTGAAGACGCATTGTGAGCCGGCTTACGGAGTGCAGCTTGTCTGTACTGTCTATTAAGTTATGAACTACACTAGTAAATACTATTGTGAATGCATTCAGAATCCTATCTTAAGTTAAGTAAAGAATGTGTATATCAGAGGAAGTTTGAAAGTAGCGCCAGTGGTGGAGAAATTGAGAAGCAAAAGGTTAGCGTGGTATGGACATGTTATGCGACGAGACGATGGGGACATAAACCAGAAAGTGTTAAGAATGAATGTGGATGGCTACAAAGGAAGAGGAAGACCGAAGAAAGTATGGATGGATTGTGTGAAAGAGATATGCTTAAGAAGGGAGTGGATTCGGATATGACGGCTGATAGAAATGTATGGAAGAGTAGCACATACTGTGCCGCCCCTCTTGTAAGGGATGAGGGCAAGTTGATGATGATTCAGAATCCTATCTTATGTTTGATTCATTGAGAACTTAAATGATATTTGTGTGGCTTAAGGTGCACTTTTTAGTTACATACAAGCATTTTTTTATTTCATTATTTTAATGTATTATAGATTTATAATGGGGAAAGAGTCATTGAAATGGGTTTAGTAGTTTTTGAGTTTACCTTGTACATACAATTTTTTTTAATTTCATCGCATTAATGAAATAATTTTGGCAGATATGTGGTTAAGACCAGATGTAAATTCTATTTAGTCTGCTTTTGTTTTTTTTGCTTCCAAATTTGAATCTAGTCTTTAAAAACAAAAGACTGTCAAAGCATAAATGTCATCATTCGCATAAAGCTTTATTTAAAAAACAAAGTACGCAGAAGAGCCAGAACAAATTGTTTGAAGCACTTATAAAAATGCAAATTGTCTCGTCTCTCAACACTTCACTCTGAGTGTGGGGTAATACATATTTCACGTATAAAATAACGACGCTGTTTTATAAACAAATTTACATACACTTAAAGATAAATGGCGAAGAAATTGTCAAGGAATTTTGGATGCAAATTTCTTTTTTCCGTGGAGTATATCGAGATTATGTTCATGAAAGAAGCATTTTGTGGTGTCCGTGTTAGTATAATAGAGATGTACTTGAGGAATTTCACGACACAGAATTCCTTTCTAAATCACGTCACGTATTTTTACAAACTTGCAACATTGAATGTCGAACACAAAGGATATAAGTAAATGTACAAAAACTAAAATGAAATAAAATAAACGATGAAAATCTTTACAATTCATTTAATTTTGAACGCTCGAGATATTCTACAAACGGAGTATCTCTTATTAAAA
Source organism: Papilio memnon (assembly GCA_003118335.3). Lineage (NCBI taxonomy): Eukaryota > Metazoa > Arthropoda > Insecta > Lepidoptera > Papilionidae > Papilio > Papilio memnon. Next base: position 3,802,789 of record LD689012.1, read on the forward strand.
TTCCGTCCCGCACTCGAAGGCCCTTAATCACAGCTTGCCTTTCACAAAAATAAAAGTACAAGCCCTTTTCTACGTTCACTTTTGAATGTAATTGAATTTTATTGTTATTTAAAAGACATCAGACATTAGAATATTAAAGAGCAAACAAAATTGTAAAGTATTTTAATATTTTATTTTTGAAATAAAGAAGACAGGGATGGACTTTAACTGTGATCGTGACTTTTTTGACTAAATAGCACAACAGTTTAGACGCGCTTTGATTCCTACGTGCTTATATGGTTGTACACATTACTCGATTATTAGTTATGCAACTAAACAGTCGTATTAGCTGCGAAACAATCGACAACAGTTGTGCGATAGTTTAGTCAAAGATGTTCGCTCGCTCTTGATGAGATCTACGTGATTATTTTGACTGTGTAATTATGGGAGACATGTAGGTATAGTAGTGTTTACGTTAAAGTAATAGGCAATTACAAGATGATCGGCGTTAAAGCAGGCAGGTAACGTGAAGTTTTCACAGGCGAGTGCGGTCGCCTCTTCAATTAGTGCAGCAGACGGAAAATAAGTCGATGGTCTAACGCACCGCCGCCACGCCTCGCCCCAACCTTTGAAGTATGCTTAAGTTAACGCGTTATTACCAGCTTGTTGGTGATATTTTTGTTGGGAATTTCACATTTTTATCGTTAATTTATAAAATTTAAAGCTTGTATACGTTCAGGTTTCAGTTAGTTACTGAACTATGTATTTATTTTAATTAAGTTTTCTACTATTCTACCATACTAATATTACAAATGCGAAAGTTTAGATGGATGTTTAGAGTTTGTAGCCTAAACTGCTGAACTGATTTCGATGAAATTTGGCATAGATGTAGACGATAGTCTGGTCACATAGGCTTACTTTTGTTTTTTTTATTCCACGTGGATGGAGTCGCGGGCGAAAGGTAGTTTATTAATAAATCCAACGTATACATGTGTGTTAGCGTACCAGGGTAACAGAATGTTGGCGGACTTTAATCCATCAAGCGTCATATCAAACGGGTATTGTTGAGCGCGCCAGAATAGATTCCCTTTGTAGTTCACTCAGACTTCTCGACGAGGCCTTACTAAAAGCGAAATATGTATTACATACCTTTGACAACGTATACACTTTCCATTCAATATTTTTAAGCTAGCTATCGTCCGCGGATTCTTCCGCGAGGAATCAATAAAAACAAAGGTAAGCCTATGTGACCAGACTATCCTCTACATCTATGCCAAATTTCATCAAGATCCGTTCAACTCTAATAAACAAACATCCATCTAAACTTTCGCATCTATAATATTCGTAAGTGTTCGGTACAGATCGTATGAGTTCGCCACATTCGGTGGCGAACATAGTTTAAATTTCGCGGCCCGGGT
>LD689012.1:3814787-3909967 GCA_003118335.3 Papilio memnon
TTAGCCTCCCTAAAGTCGTTCGGGAGTTACCAGGGTGCACCACGAGGAGGTCACCGGCCATCGCACCCCACCGTTAAAAACCTATGTTATCCCTGAGTAACATTGGCTATATTTTTTAACTTTACGTGGACGAAGTCGCGAACTACAGCTAGTTAAAAGTGAGTTTGCTAAAAAGGTCATCATGTTTATTTCAGCTGGCTAATAACACAGGCAAGGAGATAGAACAGCAAGGATTGGAGATGCAGCTGTCAGCGAAGCAGATGGAGATAGAGATATTGTTGATGATGTCTAAGTGAGTAGAAAAATCAATACTTAATTAAGATATTACTTGTAAGCACAATTAAAACATAAGTAACCAGCCAACAATGACCATGTTATAACAGAAACATTGGTACTATCAATTTTTGCTTAATATTTATTTAATTTCGTACAATAAAAAAGGTCATTAATTTTTTTAAAATCAATACTAAATGGAAATCTTACTTCTTACCTAATATTATAAATATGAAAGTTTAGATGGATGGATGTTTGTTAGATTTTGTAGCCTAAACTGCTGAACGGATCTCGATGATATTTGGCATAGATGTAGAGGATAGTATGGAAGAACACATACGATGCTCACTTCTGTTTTTTTTTTAAATTCCACATGTGCGTAGTCACTGGCGAAAGCTAGTAAGCTATAAATCTGAATGACCAGTGTTTTATTTCAAACTTCAATAATTTCCACAGGCATCACGAGTCACCACCTCCTCTAGGTCGTCTAGCAGCCTATACGCTAGCTCTGGGCGCGCTCTGTAAGGACCCGCGTTCGTTCCACGGCCGCGATCTAGTGGCTGCACTGCTCCATAGGGAACCTCCACACGATCTGGAGTTCGCGTACGCAACGCTCGCTGCGTGTTCGTCTGCGGCACATGTTCGCCGCCGTCATATCCGAAGACTGTTGGATATCGCTAATGCTGCTGCGGACCATAGTCTTGGTAAGAACGAGCGCACACCTTTGACTAAAGTATCGCACAATGTTTAGTCTCGTTTTGATTCCTATGAGCCTATATGGAGGTGCGGACACTACTCGATTTTTAGTTGTGCAACTAAACAGTTGAATTGGCTGCGAAACAATCGACAATCTCACAACAGTTGTGCAATAGTTTAGTCAAAGGTCACGCTCTAAAGAATTAGAAACGGTTGAATAATAAAAATGATTTTAAATAATTTCTTGTCTATTTATACTATTATATTATATTTTTATTAGACACTATATCGATGGTGATCCTGGCTCTGCGCTGCGTGGTGCAGGACCACCGTCACCGTAGTCTGATTCACTTCGTCCGGCGCCCCATGGCCGGGCTGGCGCGCCAGCAGCACCCTGATGGTAGCTTCGGTTCTCTCACCACTACAGCCTTAGCTATACAGGTAAATCATAACCTTGAATATACCGAATTTTCATCATTCAATTTCGAACATCATCGAATATAGTTTTCTGTCTTTTAACAAGTTTAATGCGAAACCAGGTCTATAGCTCCTGGTACGTATCTCTTACAAGAATAAGATAAGAAACGTTTAGACTATAATGATAGTTTTCTTAACGGGTGTGCTACACCTGATGCTGCAAAAACTGAACGAATAGAAAAATCTCTGCTGCTTTAAACATGTTAAAAATATAATTTATGTTATTAAAAATGGTCCAAAATAAAAATTTAAATTTTCCCATTCCAGGCTTTAGAAGATTCAGACAGTGGTCCCGGCGCGCACCAGCACTGGAGTCTCCCGGCCGCGAGGAAGTGGCTGCTGGAGCGACAGGGGCCGGACGGCGGCTGGGGAGACGTAGCGAAGACAGCAGCTGCAGTCGCCGCGCTCACACCCGCTTCACTCGCCGCGGTCAGACCTCCGCACTGCAGTGATAAACTGCTGGACAGCCGACATGAACCATTAGGTGAGTGGCTTTAGACTTCAGATCATTGCAAACTTCGCAGGCAGTTTAAACAATAATGCTTTCAGGTTCTAAATGAAAGTTCAATGATAATTTCATTTTCATTTCATTTATAATATTTATAATTTTCCGAGGTTCAAAGGCATTTAAATATTTTTACAGACAATAATGGCGGGGATGGCAGTTTGAAAGTTGCTTATCAATCTGGCCATAACCATAACGACTCGGACGCGCGCAATGTTTCCTTTACTTACACGCTGTGGCTCGGCACCAATGTTACTGAGAACTATACACTTTATATGGTGGCACCGAGGTAAGATAATTAAAACAGCAATTATCACTAACATAAGTAATGTCTACATTCAAAGGCGTTTAAAAAACGTATAAACGAGACTGAACGAACATTTTTCACCGGTACTTTCTCTGAAAGGTACTATATCAGTTGTCAAGTTTAGTGCCTCCTCGCGTTGTATTGACATGTTGTAAAACATTTAACAAAATTGTAATAAGCTCCATCTTTTATCATAAAGAAAAACTAAACTGTGTTACAAAATAAAATGTAAACATTTAAATATTATTTAATGATGCCTATTGGCAAATTATTTAGCTACAATTAATTATATTGACATGTAGATCAGATTGTCGGAAAAAATGTATTTATTTTAATGAATTTCTTTAACTACATTCAAAGAGATTACAAAAAAGTCTGTAATTAAATAGAAAAGTTTTTAAATACTTTTTTTAAATGTCTTTGGCTACATTACTGTATACTTTATAGGCGAAACCAGGTCTAAACCACCTGGTATCTCTTACAGTGCGAATAAGAACTGTATAGACCATACTAATGATAGTTTAATCACCAGGTGTGCTACACCTGGTACCGCAAAGACTGAAAGAATAGGAAAATCTCTCTTTAAACGTTAATACTATTGATGAGACATGACTAAACTGCTAATATTATCTTTATTGGTAATTTGCAGGAACATATCGTTTTACCACGTTATGCAAATGGCAGCTGAACAAGAGCCGAAATTCAAGTTCGAGGCCAGTGAGTGGCCCAACGGTCATTACGTCCACACTCTCGCGGGACACAAGGAGGAGCCGATGGGCTACCACTACTGGCTGCTGTACCGCCTGCCGGAGGTGCCCGACCCTGCCAGCCCCCCTGGCAACCAGCTTGTAGCACCAGTGGGTGAGTGTTTTAAATATACGCTACTTCGTGGCGTAAGATGTCAGAAATCACAGCATGTTTTAGAGTTAATATTTTTTTATTAAAAAGCCCTATACTTAGGACACGCTTTAGGCTATATATTTTCACGCTATTAACGTTAGGGGGCAAATAAATTGGAAAAACCGACTTGCGGGAAAGGGACTAAAACTGATAGCCATCAAAGAATCAAGATTGTCACGGTAACAGTAATAGTTAGCCAATGTCTAAGGCCTTCGTTGTTACATTTGCAATTGAAAGTTTTACAAATGTAGACAAGAATAGCGGATGGAAAAAAATGTATACCTGCATTCATGCAGTTTAAAGGCAAATAACGAAAATTTCTTGCACCTATAGTTTTCTCTTAATGTCATTTAGTTAGGACATCATTATCACATTAACAAGTACTTGTAGTTTTTTTTTATACGATTGTATAAATGTTTTTGTTATTATTTTCAGGAGTCGACGATCTTCTGGTAGAAGATGGCGAGCATTACCTCTTCTGGTACAAGAAGCTGTAATCCACAATGTTATAGAACAAGCATTTTTTAATTAACAACGCTCCTTTTCCACGTATCTCAAGTCAAAGTTAATATTTATTTCATATTTCATTAGATTTAGAATTTTAGCAAGTAACTTGTTATGTTTCATTTTTTTCAAATAACATTAGATATTTATTTTAATGATTATTTCAACAACAATGAATTATTTTTAAATTTATTTTTTTGATAACTTGATATTGTTTGTTTTAAAATTTCACTTACATTCCTTTACATTGGCATCAATCATCATCAACTTGCCTTTATCCCTAACGGAGGTCGGCACAGTATGTGCTACTCTTCCCTACATTTCTATCAGCCGTTATATCTGAATCCACTCCCTTCCTAAGCGTATCCTCTTTCACACAATCCCATACTTTCTTCGGTCTTCCTATTCCTTTGTAACCATCCATCATACTTAACACTTTCTGGTTAATGTCCACATAGTCTCGTCGCATAACATGTCCATACCACGCTAACCTTTTGCTTCTCAATTTCTCCACCATTGGCGCTGCTTTCAAATTTCCTCTAATATACACATTCTTAACTTTATCCTTTCTCATTGGCATCAATACTTATAGTAAATTAAATTCAAGATTAAACTCATTGTGTGTCTTTCATTTTTTTATTACAATTTGTGTGAATTTTTATTTACGAATTAATTGTTTTTTATTTTGATGATTTTAAAGTTTTGTTGTCTCTCAACCAATACTGTTTCTCTATTTTATTTTTTATTCACACATTTATAATATTTATGATAATTCTAACTTATAGGGTTAATAAACTTACTTTTAAATCTCTGTTAATCTAGATTTTGATAGAAATAGTGTTGAATTGAGAATTATTAACCGAAACATTAAATATACCTTTTACCTTAGGAACTTTTAATAATAAAATGATTAGTCTATCGTTCATCATCATTCATCACCAGCTCACTATACGTCCCCACTGAGGGGTTTCGAGCCTACCCTAAATTAGGGTGACTCGGCCAGCTACTTTTTTGTTGTAAAAAAAGGTAAAGGTTGGTTGACTTCTCACATATCTTTGAATTTCTTCTCCGATAAGTGCAGGTTGCATCACGATGTTTTCCTTCACCGTAAGAACGTCGAGTGTATCGTTCAATTTCAATATATAGAAATAGAAGAAAAGAAAATGTTACAAGCGCACAGCTTTTCTATATTCTATGTTTCATTTGAAGGAAAGAAGTAATTCTGTCCACCATAGATATATAATCTCTAGATGGAGCATTCCAACCCATTTTTTCATTAAATTTAATAATCATACATAAAAAGAAATTAAAATAAAACTACTGTTTTATTTCTATTATTTTTTTTTTAAATTTAATAATATTAATTGATGTGGGTTTTTTTAAACTTTGCACAATGTTGTGTTAAAAATTGAAAAAATAGTAATAGTTGTTGACTTTTCAACAAATGTTTTGGTTTATTTAATTTTCTTAAATATTCCAGAATTAATGTTTTATTGTACTTGGACATTTATGTCATACAACTAAGAGAATTTCGAAAATATTTTTTTAATATCAAGCTTGTATGAAATGCTCCATCTAGATGTATTATATCTATGACATCAAAACTTTATAAACAATAATAATTGAATTTTTAAGCTAAAGATTTTCTACCTTTAGACGGGTTTCAAATAGCACTTCTAGTTATTCGATAGACTTTGAACGTTTTTTATATTAATTTAGAAGAAAAAAAATAATTTTAACTATTAAGTAATTTTTAAGGTTAAATTGTAACTTTAACAATTCAAGTTAGTAATATTAAAGTAACATTTTAGTAGATTACATGAAATAATCTTATTTTGAACGGTTTTTAAAGAATTTTAAAATATGAGATTTCTTAAATTATTCATCATGTTTGAAGTAAATTTTTGCTATTTTCTGATCTGTAAGCAGTTCAGTGCATCTTTTATCTAACAAAATAGATTCTCTACGTAATTTCTATATTAATAGGTTTCTGATTGTCATTTTTGCTACTTTTAAACATAATCGTAGTATATTATATATAGGTTTTCTATTCTTACCTAATGTTTAGTGTTTCTCATATTAGGAGACTGAATGATTCAATGTAATAACTATTGGTACTTTAAGATAAGTCTTACTGTAATTGAATGGGTCTTAATAAAACACAGAAATCTTTGAAATAGTCTTTTATTTTAATCCACAACAAACACACACAAATATTTGAATTCTATACTATTTGATTTAACCGTAGTATAGCAAAAATTTAAAGAAATATACGTCACTTTTGAATATAGTGTGTTAGTACATATATATCGACTTAAGTAAAAAGGTTAACACCGGTGTAAGTTTGAATTATTAACCATCTATTAATTTCATCATCAACCCTTCATAAATCCCCACTAAGGGCTCGGAGCCTACCTTTAATTAGAGGTAACTAGGTCAGTCAACCCTTTCTTCTTGTTTTCACACATATCTTTGATTTTTTTTTATACGATAAAGTGGCAAACGAGCAAGCGGCCACCTAAATCCGCCGAAGTGGCGAAGCGACCGCAGCCCATAGACATCCGCAATTGCAGATGCGTTGCCTACCCTAAATCGACGGAGGAGGAGACGCACATAAAGATGATATTTCCCCTTCCTATGCGTCTTCTCCACCGTCAAATCCACTTTCCCATCCAATCCTTTCCTTATGAGAAATGGGTGGAACGGTAAATGGACTAAAATTGGGCCTCCGGCACCACACTCATCAGATCAAACGCGGAATTGCTCCCACTTCACGCCTGTCATCTGTGTGGTCGTGGTATTGCACCGGGCGAGCCGACCCATTCGTGCTAAGATGTTAAAGCGGGCTCTACCACTGTCAAATTTCATCATCAACCCTTCATAAATCCCCACTAAGGGCTCGGAGCCTACCTTTAATTTAGGTAACTAGGTCAGTCAACCTTTTCTTCTTGTCTTCACATATATCTTTGAATTTCTTCACCGATATGTCATCACGATCTTCTTCGTAAGAATGTTGGGTAAATTTACATGAAATTCGAAATACTCACTGGTACATGTTGGGATTCGAATCCAGGACAGTTTACAAGTCAAGTGTTTATACCCTACCATCAACGCTCTCATATTAATTTAGTAACAACAAAAATGATTAATTGCACAACATTTAAACACATCAATATTAACTAGCACAAGAATGACAGATCACACACAATTCAGTAACTTTACAGATTAAGAGCAGGTGCACACCTTTGCTGAACTATCGCATAACTGTTGTGCGATTGTCAATTGTTTCGCAGCCAATTCAACTGTTTAGTTACACAACTAAAAATCGAGTAGTGTACCTCCAAGCTCATAGGAATTAAGACTTAAAATGTGCGATAGTTCAGTCAATGTTGTGCGCGCCTTCTAAAGGAAATTTTATAGTGTAGTAAAAATTTTAACACCAACATCCTAAGATAATTTCACACAATATTTTTAAAATTTGACTTTATGTTAGTGATTCAAAGTAATATTAAATCCCGTTCTAATCGTATTTGTGTCTTCTTGCTTGATTGTTTTATCACGTAAAACGATAAGCAACCAAGTGGTGAGTGCACCAGATAACTGTAAAGAAAACGTTAATTACGAGACAAAACAATCCGAATTATCGTTAGCTACACGAATGGGAACAGATGTGAAGAATGCAGTTTTGGATGGGAAGTAAATTAATAGGAAAGGGACCTAGTCCTCTAAACGAAAATCCAGGTCACTTCGATCAGTCGACACCACACTTCGTAAGTTTCTTTCTTCTTTCTCTATACTATCTATACTAATATCAAGAGGAAAGATTTGTATTTTTGTATGTATTCAATTCACGTAAAAACTACTGGGCCGATTTTTAAAATTCTTTCACCATTAGAAAGGTAATTTATCTGTGAGTAACATAGGTATTTTTGTATTTTTTTTTAATTTCACGCGCTCAAAGGCGCGAGCTACAGCTAGTATACTATAAAAGTAAGTACTATATGAGAACACAAATTACCTCCAGTATAAACGATCTTCTTAGAGTAAACAATTGAAGTGGAGAATATGAGGGCATGTTTGTGAAGACGACACGATAAAACATCTCCAACTCATTGACAAGTGGCCCGCTGGTAGTCGGCGCGTAGTGTGTCATTCTGGTCACAAACAGCCTGGTCACCTCCATCTGTCACAAATAGAAGAGTCATAAATACGTCAGTCATTTTGACACACTCTTGAGACTTATAGAATTACTAGTTTTCGCCCGCGATTCCGTCCGCGCGGAATTAAAAAAAAAATAAAGTGAGTAGGCTATGTGTTCTTCTAGACTATCCTCTACATCTATACCAAATTTCATCGAAATCAGTTCAGCCGCTTAGGCTACAAACTCTATCAAACATCCATCCATCCAGCCATCCATCTAAACTTTCGCATTTGTGGAGTAAGAAGTAAGAGTGTATTATTAGTGAAAAGTTAAAGATTGTGCTACTAATTGCTTCTTGATGATAATAACTTCAATGTTTGCAGTATCCTGTCTCCCTACTTTATGATAACTGGGTAATAAATTTGATTGAGTTCTATAGATATATTGACATCTTTCTCAATCCGTTTGAAGAAAATCAGAGATAGTATTTTTGTACAAGCGTTACAGCAGCGAACACTTACGGTAAAATTGTAAAGTTACCTCATTATATGTCCATTGACAGGGCTCCAGTAAAAACATAATATTTATCAAAACAATCAGGAAACGACAGCACTGCATTGTCCTATTAAAGGTCAATTGTTTCAACTCCATGTCTGTTGAGGAACGAAAAAAAATTACTTGTTTATTGCTACCCTTCTTTATAAATCTCACATAGTGACCTCGGGTTACAATAATTATGTAGCTCCAAAATTATGTAGCTTACTTTGGAACCTCTATATTGCCTTTAGAATTATAGTGGATTTTAATAAATTTTGCAAAGTAAATACAGTATTGCAAATCGAGATTAAGTTATGAAAGCATTTGATACTGACATTGCAATTATCTTGCAACCTGCACATATTGGCGAAGAAATTCAATGATATGTGTGAAGTCAGGCAACCAAGCAGCCAGCGTGGTTAACTATTGTCTAGTCACCTTTACTTAATGTAGGCTCCGAGCCCCTCATTGAGGACGTATAGTGAGCTGGTAATAATTGCAATTATTAAAGGTATTTCTGAGCATTGTATTTATCTTTACATATTTTATTATCATTATCGCCACCTTTAAATATAAATAAAGCAAACCTGTATAAGGCATAGGCATATTTATGTTCCAATAGACGACTAGGAGGAAAACAGATTGCGTAGCTTTCAGCAGTTGTAAGATAGATGTCATCAGAATCATTAATCCATTCTCCTTGTCCAGTGTTCTCATGACATCGCATAAACTGCTGTATGATGTAGCTAATTGTCTAAGGATTCTATGCGATGATGATATTTCGGTAATTCCATCCCTGTCTAAGCATAAAGAATACAATAAAGTTTTAGTAACTAATAATATAAAGAATATTAGATGTTCAATGATAGAAGACCAAGTAAGCTAGCGTGGTCAACCTGAGATACAGTCACTACTAATTATGTGCAGACTTGAATCCTATGAGTATGTGAGTAACGACGAAAGCCTAAGAAATTCTTATTAAAATGCCAGTGTTCTCTTGCTGCACAGGTTTGTAAATTATTCAAATGGGATTAAGCAAATTGCAATCCTGAATAATTATATTTTTTCAATAAATAAAGGTTTGATTTAAATCGTATCGTAAAATCCATGTTACAGCGAGATTTGGAAAGATGAAGGTATTTCTATATTTTTGACCGACTTCCCAAAAGAAGGAGGTACTCAATTCGTCTGTATTTTTTAAACCGTAAATAAGGTGGTGTGTGAAAAGGTGAGAAACCATTGTTATTTACTTTTTTTTAAATCCGTCAACAACTTTCCCAGACGCCGATTGAGGGCTTGAAGTGTGGTGTGAACTGAGAGAATTGTAAACACGAACTGCCCCTCCAACATTGAAATCGTAAATATTACAAACTGATACAATAATACCCGGATAAAATCTGGAAAAAGTATACATTAGTTATCGTAGAATTCCTAATAGATTTACACTAAAACTTAACAAGTGTCAACATCTCCCCGGCCTTATTTTACTCCCGTAGCGCGCTAGGTTTTTTCCAGGTTAATCTATTATGCGTCATCTCAGTCATTACTCCCCTCTTGATCATGTCACCTTTCACGCAATCCACCCCAATGTACCCCAAACTCGTAACTAAAGTAACGAGTCAAATATTTAGTATTACAAATAGGTGAATTTTAGCTTTATCAAATTCCACTATACCGTTTCACTGTAAGAAGGAAGAGAAAAAAATATAAAATTCGGAACACTCACTGGAGACATTAAGTGCAGTGCTATCCCAATTCATTATAATATCAGTTATATTTATTAGCGGTAATGTTGTGACAAGAATAACAAATAATTTATATCTTCTTTTTTCAACATTAGCGACAGCAACATCGTGAACGCCTTCTATGTTTAACTGAAAAATACATCAGAAGTAACAGAGCATCCATACCATCTTTACACTACATCACCGCTTAGCATCAGGAGGATTGTTGTCAAGTGCTAGTTTATTCATCTATACTAATATAATAAAGCGTAAACACACACTTCTTTGTTGCCTAAGATGTCAGCAATTACAACATATTTTTGAATAATTCTTTTTTAATAAAAAGCCCTACACTTACGTCATGCTTTAGGCTATATATTTTCACGCCATTAAACCTAGGGGGTAAATATTTTAGCTAAAACCCTAATGTGGGAAAGAGACCATAAGTTGCTGCTAACATCAAGGAAGCAAGGTTGCCATGGTTTGTCATCATGTCATGTCATTTTGATATTTGCAATTGATAATTTGACAAATGTAGGTACACATTGAAATATTTTTTTCAACGCGGATGAAGCCGCATGGGAACAGCTAGTAGTAAAATAAATATTATCAAAGCTGACATGAAATGGCATAGTCTTGCATGGCCGATAAGGTTGGTTGGTGTTGGTACGAGTATACTCGTATGAGTGGACTTTAATATCACACGCTTTAATATAACACAATATAGATGTATTGTGTTATTATAACGTTTTACCTTTTGAATTTCATTGAGATTTTTACACAGTTGTTTTGTTCGTTGGTATCCTTTCAAAATTGAAACAAATGTAACTGTCATACGAATAAACGAAGCAGCGATTGTTGACAACAGCATTACCCTTTTTTGTACAGATTTGTTCATGGATAAAATTTGTGGAATAAAATTTAATAATTCCAGTGTCATCAGTAGCAGACCTGCAAAATATTTTAGTATAGAAAATGCTATTTCTTAAGCAAAATATTTAAAATAGAATTACTTTATTATTAACACGTGATGTCATTTAAAAAGCAAAGTTATATTTATACACTCCGTAGGTTTTAATAACTTGGTAATAAATACATTAGTTATTTATCACTGAAAGCAGTCAATCATATTATTATAACTGCATCTTCCATACTTACAGAAACAGCAATACAACAAACGTGCAATGACATCTTGTGCGAACGAGTAGCGGACAACGAATGCGTCCGACAGCGGCACCAGTCGCACCGGTATCATCCCCACCACGCGCATTACACGCAACAGTGCTGCCAACGCACCGTGTACAACACATTCCATACCCTGTGCTGACATCTCTATTCAATACTGAATAAACACAAAATGAGGCAGTAGCTTATATCTACCCGACTTTTATATGTACGATCTAAATCTATTTTAAATTTATGCTTTAATAAGTGGCTTTTCCATTCTGAACACTGACATTGTTGTATATTTTGTAGACTAGACAATTGCTGCGACTTTTTCGACATAAAAAATATTTACAATAGGTGTTACAATTATTTTAAGTATTTTGTTGTACCTTGTTTTACAGTTTTATGTTTAAAACTAAAAAGTTTACTCGTGATATGTTTTTGAACAGTAACTGCATCCAAGCTATTATCAATTGTTCTAGTTTAATAATCTTTGCGTATTGCTCGGACAGTAAAGTTGTGATTTTATATGGACAAATTAAATTGACTGATATAGATCTAAAAATGCATTAGGATTTTAATGGACAAGCAATTGCAGTTATTTGTCAGATAATAACAAATGCATCTCTATTAAAAGGATAGCTTTGCTCTAGTTTCCTGGCTTTTTATTTTAATTACGACGTATTTACTATTTTCTGATAACATTGGAATATAATAAAGCTTTTAAAATCCAGAATGTTTATATCGATTTTGAAACTGTTTCTCGATTTCCTTCTTATTAGCGCTGGATAATCTTACTTCTTACTAATATTATATACGCGAAAGTTTGGATAAAATCGTTTTGGGATGAATGGATTGGTATTTGTTAGAGTTTGTAGTCTGCTGAACTGATCTCGATGACATTTGGCATAGATATAGAACATAGTCTGGTAGAACACAGGCTACTTACTGGGTTTTTTAATTCCACGGGGACGCAGTCGCGGGCGAAAGTTGGTTTTAATAGTGCTAAGTAGCCATACAATATGTTGGATTTTCTATTTATTAACTAATTATTTTCAGCTCGGTCTATCTTGGGCTCTTCGTTTTGTCTCGGGCCATGACAGCCCGATTGCTTCATGTGGGCCGACACTGAACGCCGCAAAGTTTGTTTAGGACGGCCAAGCTTTCTTGTACCTAGTATCCACCCCAAGGTCACCCTGGAAATGAGACTGGGATACCTCTGCCTCACTTCGGGGACATAGGACAATAAGAAGAAGAATGTTTAGTGTTTAATTGATTGTCATATTAGGAGTCTGAATGATTCAATGTAGTAAGTATTCGTACTTCAAAATAAATCGAATGTTTACTGTAATTGAATGGATCTTATTAAAACACAAAAATATAGTAGATAGTCTTTTATTTTAGACAACAAGCAATATCGTATCACACAAAAATCAAAAACACTGTAGTTTATTACATTAAAATTAATACACACGAATGATAATAAATGATGGTCACACAACAGTATTCAGAATTATGTTTATTTAGCATCTCTACATATCTCCTTTTGGGCGATTATTACGCAAAACAATAAGCATCCATGTGATGAGTGTACCCGATATCTGTAAAGAAACATTGCAATAGAAATAATCATATTTTATTAGTTAACAATTAGACAGAAAGAGAGAGTAATTTTAGTATTCTATGTATAACGGTCAATTAGTCTAGACATTTCAACTGGACGAAGTCTCTTTCCTTTCCTTATAATATACTAGTTTTCGCCCGCAACTGCGTCCGCGTGGAATTAAAAACACAAAAGTGTGTATGTTTTCTTCCAGACTATCTACTCTATGCCAAATTTCAACGAGATCCATTCAGCAGTTTAGGCTACAAACTTTAACAATCCATTTAAATTTTCGCATTTATAATATCAGTAAGATTAAAGAGAGAGATTTTATTTGAGAAGACATATTACCTCCAGGATAAATGATCGTTTTAGCGTAAATAATTGAAGTGGCGAATACGATGGTATGTTTGTGAAGACAAGACGATAGAATTTTTCCAGCTCATTGCCGAGTGGTCCTCGGGTCGGAGCGTAGTGTGTCAGTCTAGTCACAAACAGCCTTGTTACCTCCATCTGAAACAAATGATAGCTGTGTGTCATTTTGTTACTAACTTCAGAACTATATAGAATTTACACTTTTTGATAGACATTCTCGTCCTTTTCATTCAATCCAAGTCAAGTCAAGTTTCCTGCCAATCGAAGCTCATAGTTAAATGCTATAAAGTAAATCGTTTTATGTCATTAATTAAACCTTCGTTGACGATAATAGGTTCACTGTTGGAAGCGTTTATCTATATTTCGTACTCTTTACCTTTATAGACAGATATAGAAATGTATAGGTGTTACAGTAGTGACAACTTACGGTAAAATGGTTAAGTTACCTCATTATATGTCCACTGACAGGGCTCCAGTAAAAACATGAATTTTGCGACAATATGCACATATTGAAAGCATAGTAATATTCTATTAAGGGTCGCTTTTTCCGATTCGTTTTCTGTTAAAAAGCAATAAAAACTGTTTGATTAAAGAACAGTTAACACTTTTAACGTATTTCGAAGAAAACAGTGATGGGTCTTAACAGTTTCTAAACTTGCGAACTTGTGAATTGAAAGTAGATTTTGGATTTGAATAACATAATATTGGAGGCTCAGGACAAATGTAATTAAAGCATATGATCCTTCTAGATATGTTCTTACGGTGAAAGAAAACCTCGTGATGCATCCTGCACATGTTGACAAAAAAATCTCCAGTAGTGGGTCAGCCTGGTTGACTATAACCTAGATACAACTTAGGATAATAATTAGGATAGGCTCCGAGCTCCTCAATGTGGACGTATAGTGGGCTGATGATGATGATATTCATAAAATTCAGATCGTGTCTTCCTTTCTGTCCGTTTTGTTATCAATCCTTTACTTTAAATAAACACATACGTAAAGGACTTCGGATTCCAGAGATGAATTCATAATTACATAGCTAAAAAATTTGTATCAATACAAATGAATGTAAATAAAGCGAACCTGTAAAAGCAAAGGTTGTTAAAGTGTTTAAGTCCCAAAATACGATTACGAAGAAAATAGATTGTATAGCGTATATCAGTAACAAGATAAATGCCACCAAAATCATGAATCCATTCTCCTTATCCAATGTCTTCATGAGATCACACAAAGTGCTGTATGATGTAGCCAATTTCCTAAGGGTCCTAGGCGCCGATGATGTTTCGTCGCTACTCTCCTTGTCTAAACAAAAACACACAATATAAAGTCTATCACAGAAATTATTAGAAGACAAATCTTTAATGATTTTTGGAATCAACCAATGCGCAGTGGACCAGCGTTAGTTGACGAAGGCTTAGCCGAAGACGAAATCCATTAGATGTTCGAATTAAAGAAGTTAAATTAATAATAGATAAGTAACTATGCCGGCTTATTACTTTTTTTCAAATCTATCAACAACTTCCCCAGGCGACGATTGAGAGCCTGAAGCGCGGTGTGCACAGAGAGAATTGTGAACACGAACTGTCCCTCCAACGTTGATATCAATAAAATTCCAAATTGATAAGATATTTTTCGAACCAAGGATAGGTCTGGAAAAATACACACGAAAATGTGATAGATTATTTGCAATGTTTACAATAATGAATGTGTGAAGTATCAAGTAACTTTAACAGTAGTAGAGACCCCAACAACATTTTTGGGGTCAGTTTCTGCCAGTCTATATTAGTAAAGACAATGATTTTAAGATTGTATGTACTTTTTGTTTTGGTGGAATGTATATAATACATAATAATATTTCATACTCACAGTCAATTTCTTTCGTAGTGTCGACCCCGACCAATATAATTTCAATGACCTTCAACATCGGTCCTGATACAAGAAGAATAAGAAAAAACATAAATCTCGTTTTTTCGACTTTTACAACTGCGATATCATGAATGCCTTCTATGTTTAACTGAAAAAATACATTATGGTAGATATAACAGCAAGAGATAATGAAGTGAAACATAAAAAATAATGAAAATAATTAGCTACTAACGGTCGTGTACAAACCAGACACGAAACCTGCATAAATAATCAACAAGAACCAATGACCGTGATTGCTGCGCCTAGCGCCTTCAGTTGGTTTATGTTGATCTAACAGTAGTGGAGCCTTTAACATCATTAGCGCTAATGACCAATACACCAATATTATTATCAAATTATACCTTTTCAATTTCATTGAGATTTTTACATAGTTGTTCTGTCCGTTGGCGTCCATTGAAAACTGCAGCAGTTAAAATAGTCGAACGAAGAATTACAGCGATGAATATTGACAGAAACAATGCCAGTTTGTGTAATTGTGTGTTGTTGGATAAAACTTTTGGAATAAGATAATGAGTTTCCATTGTCATTATAATGAGATCTGCAAAGAAATGGAGTATTACAGCTATTTCTTATACAAGATCGTTTAATAGAAGTTCCCTATCCTTAACACGTGACGTCTACAAATTATGATATGGTTTATTTACGAATATAGGGCTGACGAATTTGACGAGTGAAGAATCGCTATTAAAAATCACTGCCACATCCACGGGTAGTCCGGTATATATACCGAATACTTGTAGACCCGTCGGGTGGCCTTTATTGTGATCTGAAAGTACTCGTTTCTTAAATAGGACTACACGAGAGGTTAGCGGTAAATTTCACTAGACGATAGTTTTTTTAACTAAAAAAATCTCTAAATGCAGTTAATCAATTCCATTTATTAGTATAGAAAGATAGATAGTATTGTGTACTTACTGAAACAGATACCAAAAAAACGCGCAATAACGTCTTGAGCGAATGAGTAGCGGACAACGAATGCGTCCGACAGCGGCACCAGTCGCACCGGTATCATCCCCACCACGCGCATTACACGCAGCAGTGCTGCCAACGCACCGTGAACAACACATTCCATACCCTGTGCTGACATCTCTATTTAATACTGAATGAACACAAAATAAGGCAGTAGCTTATATCTACCCGACTTTTATAGGTTCGATTTAATTGTAGTTTTAATGTATGCTTTAATAAGTAGTTTTTACATTTTTCCTGAACACTGACATTGTTGCATATATTTTAGACTAGATAATTCCTGCGACTTTGTCTACATAAAAAAACTTCCAACAAGAATTTTTAATGATTAGGATTGATTCCTAGCGTATTTATTGTAGAAATAAAAAAGTATTATTATAAATTTGGATAACCGCAGTTTGAAATTTAACGGTTTTATATTTTAAGAATCTTCAAACTATATTAAAAAAGTTTCTATCTGACTTTATTTTATACAGTAACTGCATTCTAGCTATTATGAGTATACATTAGGATTTGTTTTATATGTGAAGTTTGGAAAAAAATGTTGATTGATACGAATCTAAAAATGCATTAACATTTTAATGGACAAGCAATTGTAGTTATTTGAAGATAATAACAAATCCATTAAAAAGCTATAGCTTTGCTCCAGTTTCCTGGTTTTTTATTTTAACTACAACATATCTACAATTATTTGATACCGAACATTGACATTTAACAAATAATCTGATAATCTCAGCTCTTTTACCTCAACAGTACCAATCTTCAAATAAATATGTGAGATAAAACTGAGCGTGTGTTGCAGCCTTAATATCATAAATGAATGGATCTTTGTTACTATGTATCACCAAAACGAGTTAACAGATCTTGAGCATATTACAAGCTACTTAAAGCGTGCGCACACTATTATTAGTTGTGCAACTAAACAGTTAAATTGGCTGCGAAACAATCGACAATCGCACATCAGTTGTACGATAGTTTAGTCAAAGGTACGCCCGCTTTTACTGTTTAGAAGAATTCGGCACCCTGCAGGAGTAGCGGCGCAACACTACATCATTGTCCCGTCTTTATGATATATGTCAATGTCATGACGTATTAAAAACTAGCTGATGCTCGCGACTTCGCCCGCGTAAAAATATATCCAATGTTACTCACAGATAAATTACCTTTCTAACGGTGAAAGAATTTTTAAAATCGGCCCAGAAGTTTTTGAGTTATTTCAATACATACAAAAATACAAACCTTTCCTCTTTATAATATTAGTATAGATATACGAGGATTTAAATAAGCGCGCAATTCTGGCGGGAATCGGTAGACTTGGTTTCGAAATAGAATTAGATTACTTAGTAATTAAAATCTAGTTTTTAATAAAGTTACAGCTATGTCATAGCTGCCATAGGAACGTTTTATTAAAATTTGTCATAGTGATATTTTAGTTAAATTACAAACTTAGATGTGGGAAAAATGTTCAGCTTAATATGAACGTGGCTGTATAATGCCGTGTCTGGTGACTAGAGCCGTTCACTTATTCATGGCGCGCTTTTCACATCGCCCGCTACATTTAGGGCTCTAGGTTATGGGATCGTATGACATTATAAACAAGGTAATTTATGTAAAGATAAAAATAGGGCAAAATATAGTCTAGAGATGTTAGGCTAGACTAGATATTCACTTTCTAACAAATAGCATTCATCAATGAGTACAAAAAGATTACGTTGTAGATGTCTGTGGAGATCCTTAAAACATGTTAAGTTTTGCTTCTAGAGAGTTCCAAATAATTATTATCTCCTTAAAATTTTCATTTTCTTTATTGTTATTAATGATATTTTCAGTGGTGTCTGATATAAAAGGTTGTACATTCAATAGCAACACCCGAGGATTGAGCCCGAACCTACAGTACTTAAGGCATGGGGGGTGCACCGGCAATAATCAACGGTACCCCTCCAACGCGGGATACGGGAAATAAAACCACGTAATGCTGGTTTAAGAAACACTGGTTTATTGGTGGATATGTATCACATTATATTTCGTCTTGACTGCTGACCAAACATGCTGCTTTACACGAGATACGTTAGTGTGCGTAGCTAGATGCTAGCGCGGCAACACGTGCGGCCCCTATCTCGTTGGCTTTCTGGGCAACCTCTGCATATTCTTGCCCTCTTTTCCACTGCTTACATGATCTTCAACTATCACGTGCCAGCTATTTGTTGCCATGGTCGTTGGACGAACAAGGTATATAATTTACAACAGTTATAAAGAAGTGAAAATCAACCGGATACCGTATATTGGCTACTCACTTTTGTTTTTTTTTAATTCCACGCGGACGGAATCGCGGGCGAAAGCTAGTATTCCCATAAAAGAATAAATGATATACAGCATCGAATGAAAGGAAATCTCGCGAGGGACTGTGTATTACACTAATTAGTGTCAGCTCGACTTTGATTCTGTTTTTTCTCTTTTTCGTTATTTTCAACATGACTATAATTTCAAACAGCTGTATCCAGTCCTCCAGGCTCAGTGGTTTAAGCACTTGACTTGTAATCTACAGGTCTTGAGTTCGAATCCCGCCATGTACCAATGTGATTTTTTTCGATTTTTCGAAATTTTATATGTACATAATTTACCCGACGTTCTTACGGTGAAGGAAAACATCGTGATGCAACCTGCACATATCGGTGAAGAAATTCAAAGATATGTGTGAAGTCAACCAACACGCACTTGGCCAGCGTGGTTGACTATGGCCTAGTCACCCTAACTTAGGGTAGGCTCCGAACCCCTCGGTGGGGACGTATAGTGAGCTGGTGATGATGATGTATCCAGTCCTTTCTTTTGTCAATGACTTATATTGACTTAAGAGATTTTTAAAAAAATATTTTCAGCCCCAAAAGTATTGACACACCGTAAGAAACACATAAGTAATTTAGTCCATGTATCCGTGCCGTTTCCTATCATCACTCAGTGTAGATTTAGTGTAAAAATCTACACTAAGTTAGCCTAGGTATCCATCAACGATACCAAGTGGCAGTGTGACAAGTTTATTTATTTTTAACAAATTCTCGTTTCATGTTTTGGTTTGTCATAACTTTTAAATATGTTCAACGGTATGTCTGTCCGTACAGCGACATCGTATAAACAATTTGTACATCAAGCTCTTATAAAAATACTGACTTGACGTGAATGACGTCCGCCATAAACTGGACCACCCTGTATATCGTAAATGTTACGAGCTCGGGCAATGTCCATAAACTAAAGGTGTTCTTTTTTGCAACGTGACGGTTTATTTATGACTTTTTCATTAGATTGATCCTCAGTTTGATTTGATCCCAGCTTTTTTGTGATTTTAATTTTTATTAGTGTATATGCCGTAAATTTCTGACCCCAAAGCATCGCTTTAGGTATATTATAGCTACCCTATGAAGGGTAACCTTTTAATGACTGTGTACGTCATTATATCTTAATCTATACTAATATAAAGAGGAAAGATTTGTATTTTTGTATGTATTGAAATAACTCAAAAACTACTGGGACGATTTTAAAAATTCTTTCACCTTTGAAAGGTAATTTATCTGTGAGTCAGAAAGGCTATATTTTTTAATTCCACGCGGGCGAAGTCAGCTACAGCTAGTAATTAATGAAATGAAAATATCTGAATATATAATACTAAAAAAATGTTTATCGTGAACGTGGATTGGCGGTGATTTTTACGAAAAAATGTTTTAAACATTTTGTATGTCCATTCCCAAATCCTCGTTTATTCCGCGAGATCTCCGAAAAGACGGGACCGATTTTTAAAGGACTTTTAATGGAAGATAGCTGCTATTTGAGGAGATAACATATATAAGCTATACCTTTCGTTCAACTCTGAGTTGACGACGTTGAGGGATACAGCTAGTCATGCATACGAGTATTACTGTTTCTTTCTGTTATTTCTAACTTATTTATTCTATTAAACATCATCACCAGCTCACTATACGTCCCCACTGAGGAGCTCGGAGCCTACCCTAAGTTAGGGTGACTAGGCCATAGTCAACCACGCTGGCCCACTGCGGGTTGACTTCACACATATCTTTGAATTTCTTCTCCGATATGTGCAGGATGCATCACGATGTTTATATATGAAAAATCGAAAATCACATTGGTACATGGCGACGGGATTCGAACCCAAGACCTGTAGATAACAAGTCAAGCGCTTAAACCACTGAGCCACCGACTCTCTTTCCGATTCTATTAAACATACAAATACTATATTATTCCTACCAAAAATTCATGTACAAACAGAATTGCAAGTTTTATTCTATCAATATTAAATATTTTTTTTGCAGTGATGCGTATCCTAAGGACCATCAGCATTTTTATTTACTCAGAAAAAAAATGTAATTAATACTCGAAACGTATGGAGGTATGAAATACAGCGTTCGGACTATTTGAATTGGAACTTTTGCAATATCAAAAATTTAAATCCACACGGAACGGAACGATGTACGATTTTTTAATTGAGAACTTTGTGTTTGTAATTTGAGTAGTAGACTAGACCTAGGAAGAGATGGATGGACTGAAAAGTGATGGTTATGATTGGATTAGTACGTCGGTGGTAGATGGCGCAGGTACCCTGTTCGAATCCCGTCAAATTGCGTGCGTACATTTAGAGCATGCGCACACCTGAAACTAAACTAACGTCCGCTTTGATTCCTATGAGCTTATACGGAGGTGCGCACTACTTGATTTTTCGTTGTGCTAAACAGTTGAATTTGCTGCCAAACAATCGACAATCGTACAACAGTTGTGCCATAGTTTAGTCAAAAGTGTGCGCCCACTCTTACCTGACGTTTTTACGATGAAAGAAAACATCGTGCTGCACATATCGGCAAAGAAATTCAAAGAAGTCAAGTCAACATTACGCTAGCGTCACTATAGTGTAGTCCATACCCAGTCATTCGATAGGATATTAAAGTTTGCGGCGTACGTAATTAATATCTACGTTCATTAAATTTAATAACAGGAATTCTGAACCACAAATTAGTATGCTCAGTATTGTATTTAATTCGGTAAACACGATCGCTGGTATAAATAACACTTTTGGATCAATAACAGAGTTTGCAGGATTAACTGTTGCAAATGTTTTTTTTTTATACAATAAGGTGGCAAACAAGCAAGCGGCCACCTAAATTCGTCGAAATGGCAAAGCGACCTCTGCCCATAGACATCCGCAATTGCAGATGCTTTGCCTACCCTAGATCGACGGAGGAGGAGACATTAAGATGATATTTCCCCTTCCTATGCGTCTCCTCCACCGTCAAATCCACTTTCCCATCCAATCCTTTCCTTATGAGAAAAGGGTGGAACGGGAAAGGGACTAAAATTGGGCCTGCGGCACCACACTCATCAGACGAAACGCGGAATTGCTTCCACTTCACGCCTGTCTTCTGTGTGGTCGTGGTATTGCACCGGGCGAGCCGACCCATTCGTGCTAAGATGTTAAAGCGGGCTCTACCACTGTTAAATCGCGTTGCTATCGTTTATTCATCACCATACTTAACTATACTCCTCCATCTTAAGTAATCCTTGCTGGATAGTTTTGTCTACCATATAAACCTTGTTTCTAAACTTTCTAATTATTAATATAAAATTCTAGTTAATAATAAAACAATCTTTTTCGATTTACCTCGTGTTTACTAAACTATCTAGAGTGTTGCTATAAAAATATTGCCAAATATATAGTATATGCTATGCAGACGACGCACTCTGTAGGCAATTAATGGACATGTATGGCCGTCTGAGGACATGTATGACGTTCGCTAAAAGCTTCCGTTAGCGTGGACGAAGTAAATCAATTACACGATCAGGGAGTCGTGGGGTGAAGTATGTACTTTCTACCACGTTATATCGCGACTATCAGCTGATGCGTCAAAGAAACCTGGAATAAGTGGAATTTATTTTTGATAGTTCGTTGACATTGCTCTGTCAAAAAAGAAATTCAAGAAGAAGACGTACATATTGGCTTAAAAATCTGCGCCAGTGGTATAATAAAAGCACACGTTCGTTATTTAGAGCAGCACTGTCCAGAGTTCAGGTTGCCATAATGGTTGCCAACCTCCGGTAGGAGACAGTACTCAAAGAAGACGAAGTAATTCTCTATGTCATATGTCGTGTCATAATGTCGAACTATCAGATTTATAAAAAAGTATCGACGAGGATGGGATTCGAACCCACGCGTGCAGAGCACATTGGATTAGCAGTCCAACGCCTTAACCTCTCGGCCACCTCGTCATATAGTTCAGTTTATTAAACATCCTGACAAATGCTTAAGCAATACAAATATGGACAGCAATATATGTTTATTCAGCTGTTTCGATAGTGGAAAAATTAACATAAACAAATGTATAGTTCGTTTTACGTATCGTGGCTGCCCAATGACATCAGCGTCCCCTTCTTGCATTTTACAACTAAGATTGTATTCTGCGCAGTGTGTCGCTAATTTAAGACCACTAAATATGTCTGAAAAATACTATACACGCCTACTAGAACATCGGTTATAATGTTAAGTAAGAAGTACGAATTTTAAATAAATGTTGGGCTTCTAACTTTTACGTAAAGCAACTCAAAGGTAAGGAAACATGGAGGTGAAAGAGAGTTCATCTAAAAAAATGTGAGCCTCAAGCGAGCACTGAAGCCATCTTGTATACGGGTGACCGCAACACGGATTTACCGATTTAAAAACCGTGTTTTGGTGCAAAAAATATATTCAAGTGTAATATTATACTGAGTTTTAAAAGCGGGCTTTTGACTAAACTCCATATAAGCTTATAGGAATCAGAGAGCGACTACCATAAACAGTTGTGCGATAGTTTAATCAAAGAAATAAGAAAGAAACTGTCACTCTGTGCTTAGTTCGATCAGCGCTATTGAGCGTTAAAAAAACGCCAACGTCTAACGTTAAAAAAGCGCCAGTATGAATAAGTTTATTCTGTAATATGAAAACATTTCATATAATTCCCATTTAATGTTCAGAATTACGAGTACCGCGTAAAACGGAATGCCTCATTTTCGAGTTTTTGTTCTCTTGTTTATGATTACATTTTGTTCTTATTCTCGATTTACTTTCTGGTTACAATTATAGAGGTAACAATGTCGTAAACGGAATAATTTTACTGTAACACCGTAATAAAATTGAAGGTGAACTCATTCTCGGAGTTTTACCGTCAGAAGTTAAATGATTTTAACTTTAAAACTTTATTTCAACTCCAACTGTACCGTGGTTTAGGGTATTAAATGGCACAAGTCTGTGCAAGTGATCTACAAAGTAGCAGAATATAAAAAAAAATTTACATCTTACAGTTTCCACTGCCCAAAAACTTGTATAACAGTGAATGCGATGTTTGTTTCCAATGTTAAAAATAGAAAGCCTTAACTAAAATATCACTGACTAGCTCGGCTGACACCGATATCAAAGTAATAATCTATACTAATATTATAAAGAGGATAGATTTGTATTTTTTTTTTAAATAAGTCAAAAACTACTGGGCCGAATTGAAAAATTTTTCACCATTAAAAAGCTACGTTATCAGTAAGTAACATTGACTATATTTTGTTTATATATATTTTTTAAATACGCGGATGGCGTCGCGAGCAGCAGCTAGTATACATAACATGCTACAATAAGGGAGGTCTAAGTAATTCAAGGAATTATTTCGTTACTTTATAGTCCATTCTTTTTATGAGAATACCTTATTAAGAAGTCGGTTTTGTTTTTTTATTAATTAGAATTACCGTCTTCTGAATAAAGTGGAAATGAAATGGTAAATATGGCGATCCATCGGATAGAACTAATGAAGTATATCTTTATTTGAACAAGAACTACTACTCTTTTACTGGTAGTCAAGTTTTTACGTGAAAAATAGGTTTCTTTGTACCGAATAAGAAACGTCTGTCACGACAAGACCTAGCTACATTCATTTGTCAGGATCAACGGAGTGTAGTTTGTCGCTTAGAGCGGTGCCACACCACTCGTGTGCCGTGTATGACGGACAAATTTTAGACAAATGCAGTGATGAGTTACGCCTCAAAGAACCACAGAAACCTTATGTAAAAATGCAGTCTTGTATGACTTGTGAAGTTTTTATATAGTGACATATATTGTAGTATGTTTTTTGAAACATAGCGTTACTTTGCGGCTGCCGCACAGGACGTGTGGCATCTATCTACGTTTAACGAGCAATGGGGATATGGCTTCCAAATAAAATATGAAACAAGAACTTTTATTGAAAATGAACTAAAGTTTTAATGCATCTAATCCTATACATGCTTAATAATATGTTATGCGAGCTGTCGCCCGCAAACTTCGTTAGCGTGGAATTAAAAAAATTGTCATCTCTAACATTCCCGCGTGTACCTACTTTTTACCAGCTACCTTTCAGTCAAAGTCCCGTCCAAATCGGTCTACCCGTTCCAGATATAGCGGTCCGGTGGCCATTTTGACAGCGCGGAATAAAAAAAATGTAGCCTTTAATATGCCCGTCCATGTCATCTGCCCTCCAGTGAAAGTGCCGTTAAAATACGCCCAGCCGTTTCGGAGATTACCAGGAACAAACGCGGCTTGCGGACAGACAGACAAAAATATTTTAAATGCGATTTTCGTTATCAGCAACGCAAATACATCATATTTCCGAAATCTGGAATTTTTCTTTTGATATTACAGACACTCCAATTTTGTTATATGTAATAGATAGATAATTTCCCATAGGCAGAGGTGTACTGTACGTTATACATTTAGAGCGCGCGCACACCTTTGACTAAACTATCACACAACTGTTTAGTCGCGTTATTATTCCTACGAAACAATCGACAATCGCACAACACACTTTCTATTAGCATTTTTTAGGATTACAAAAACATGTTTCTAAGAAATGTTTAAGGAATATAATAACGTCCAGCTGTAAGCTAAATAAGGAAAGCCTAAGTAATGCCTAAGTAAGCTCCTTACTGCGCTACCGGGACGCGATAAATCCTCTCCGAGCTTCGGAGGTTTATCGATATCCTTGCGACAATATTGACTCCCTTAGCTATTGCGTAGATGTTTTGTGTGATCGGAAAAACAGCCTTTGTATTTATATAAATACTAGCTTTCGCCCACAAGTCCGTCCGCGTAGAATTAAAAAAAAAACAAAGTAGCTTATATGTTCTTCCCGACTTTGATCTACATCTATGCCAAATTTCATCGAGATCCATTCAGCACCTTAGGCTACACACTCTAACATCCATCCATCCAAAGTTTCACATTTATAGAGTTAGTGAGATCTTACTAATATTAGATATGCGAAAGTTTTGATGGATGGATGTTTGTCAGATTTTGTAGCCTAAACGGCTGAACGGATCTCGATGAAATTTGGCATAGATGCAGAGGGTAGCCTGGAAGAACACATAGGCTACTCACTTTTGATTTTTTTAATTCCACGCGGACGGAGTCGCGGGCGAAAGCTAGTGTATAATATTATAGTAAACGGTTTTATGTATTTGGAATATTTTGTACAGTATAAAGGGTGTAGGGGGAGAGGGGAGGTTACGTTTCACTTGACATTGAGTTCTGTCGATACGTCATCTGTCGATAGCATACGTCGATGTTCTGGAACTATGAACGATTTCACTTTCAGATTGATTCAACGAAATAAGGAAAAATAGAACCTAAATGTACTTTGCTTAACAATTTCAGTACAATATTGGATACTAGCTTTCGCCCGCGACTGTGTCCGCGTGGAATTAAAAAAAAACAAAAGTGAGTAGCCTATGTGTTCTTCCAGACTATCCTCTACGTCTATGCCAAATATCATCAAGATCCGTTCAGCCGTTTAGGCTACAAACTCTAACAAACATCCATCCATCCATCCATCTAAACTTTTGCATTTATAATATTAGTAAGTAAGATAACTCATTATTTAGAAAAGAACAAGATGGAAACAAACATATTGAGTCACGCATTAATTGGTTTAGTACTTAGAACTCTTTTAACTAGATGGCGCTGTAAGAATCCTGAATCACGATGTTGTTTAGTTTTCATACGTTTGTTTTTTATATTATAAGGTGACAAACGAGCGACCACCTGAATTTGTCGACGGCAAAGCGACCGTTGCCCATAGACGTCTGCAATTGCAGATGCGTTGCCTACCCTTTATTGACGGACGGTACAAATTTTTTTTTTTATACGATAAGGTGGCAAACGAGCAAGCGGCCACCTAAATCCGCCGTAATGGCGAAGCGACCGCTGCCCATAGACATCCGCAATTGCAGATGCGTTGCCTACCATAAATCGACGGAGGAGGAGACGCACATAAAGAGGATATTTCCCCTTCCTATGCGTCTCCTCCACCGTCAATTCCACTTTCCCATCTAATTCTTTCCTTATAAGAAAAGGGTGGAACGGGAAAGGGACTAAAGTTGGGCCTCCGGCACCACACTCATCAGACGAAACGCGGAATTGCTTCCACTTCACGCCTGTCTTCTGTGTGGTCGTGGTATTGCACCGGGCGAGCCGACCCATTCCTGCTAAGATGTTAAAGCGGGCTCTACCACTGTCAAACTAACTGCTAACATACTTACTTCAATTAGTCCTTTAGTGCAGATTTCCTATACGAAATCAACTCTAGTAAAGATTGAATTGCTCCTTTATTCAATTAACGAGAGAGAATCACTACTCTTATGTAATAATTTAAATCAAATATTAATAGCCGTGATAAAATGTACATAAACTTCTGCGGTACAAAGTATGAAATTACTTTGAAAGTGAACATATCTCGCCTTACTAGAGTCAAAGTACGTAATTACTTGAGTTCAGTCGTTTCACCTAGGTCAGCTCTCTGAACCATACTAAATGTAAAACTCGTGTCGTACAAAGCAATCCATTTATAGATTAGTCATTTTACTACGTGATTGAACTAATTGTGGTAACTTTCTCAGACGAGAACCTAAAATCGAATACTAGCTTTCGTTGACGACGTCCGCGTGGACTCTACAGCTATACCAAATTTCATCAAAATCCGTTCAGCCGTTTATGCTACAAATTTTAACAAACATCATCCAAACTTTCGCATTTATAACGTTAGTAGCATTCTGTGTTCAGGAAAATATAGGTACACTAAATTTAGGATAGCACTAAATCCTATCCTTAATCAGACAATATGTTAGGGAACAGACGATTAGTTATGAGGGTGAATCGCTTGTAACAAGAAGGACGTAAGTTATGAGTGTGGAGGTACACCGGTAGAGGTAGACCTAGAAAGAGATGGATGGAGCGTGAAAGGTGACATGATCAAGAAGGGAGTGATGACTGAGATGATGGATGACAGAGTTATTTGGAGGACGAAAACCCGGTGCGCCATACGGGAGTATGATAAGGTAGGAGAGATGATGTTAGGATACGGACAAAAATGGGGAGTGCAAGGAAATCAATTTTAATTGTATAGTCAGCTGCATAAATGTGGCTACATTTACAAAACGTATCTATCAATATAATATATTCATTGTCGGAGGCATTTTGGACGAATACGTACATATATGTATATGTACGTACGTAGAATATGTATTCTGAAACTGAAGATGTATAAAGTTTCTAACTTACATAGTGTAACTTACATATTTATGGAGCTGACTGTACCATCCAAAGAGTATTCAAAAAAGGAAGATGGCGATAATAATGCCTACGAGAGACATGAGATTTATTTCGAAAGTTGTATTAAATAAAGTTAAAAATTTTAGTTATTCATAGAGCCGAGAAAGAAAAACACGGCGCGGGAGAGCGTACAATAACGGCAGCTGAAAGTTGGCGGATATTGTTTCCTGGTGTATTTTGCAGTGCATTTTATAATTTCATACCACAAAGGCTTCAAACTTGAAGCATAAAACGTTTGTATAATTTCTTTTCCATCTCATTTATGTTTAGTTTTGTAACCATTATGTTTATTGCTTACTAAAGAAAAGCGATATAACATATTTGAGAAGCATGCAAGCTCAGGTGTGAGAATTACAAGCAAATTGTTGTATTAGGAAAATGGAAAAGGGAAATGCGAAATCTCTATTGTTTATAGACTACTAGCTTTCGCCCGCTACTCCGTCCGCGTGGTATTAAAAAAAACAAAAGTGTCTCCTTATGTCTTCTTTTAGACTATCCTCTACATCTAAGCCAAATTTCATCGAGATCCGTTCAGCCGTTTAGGCTACAAACTCTATCAAACATCCATCCATCTAAACTTTTGCAGCTATAATATTAGTAAGATAGTGTATATGTTATGTGTTCTTCTATTCCAAAGGGTCTGAGCTGACTATCCATGTAAATTTTTGTATTTATTAGTAAGAAATGAAAAGCCAAGATTGACAATTAAAATACTCTACGCTACATATTAAAGCCAAACGTTTTATTAAATTACTCCAAGATTTTGTCCGATAGAATATTACAAATGATTTAGTTTGTTTAAAACCACTCAAGTTAAACTATAAAATACCCTACTCAAACTCCCTCTAATATCATATTTTACTTCAAATATAACAAATATTACCTAGCCTTGCTTACCTGACGTAGCTTATGTAGTCTTAAAACATTAGTCTATGTCACCTCGACATACTCGTATTGAATTTTATAACATGTTCTTACTGTGATAAATTATGCCGACTTATTATATAAAATACTAGCTGTTCCTGTGCGGCTTCACTTGCGTCAAATTATCAATTGCAAATGTCAAAATGACATGACATGATGACAAACCATGGCAATCTTGCTTCCTTGATGTTGGCAGCTTGTAGCGTATGGTCGCTTTCCCACATTGGGGTTTTTATCCAATTTATTTACCCCCCCTAAGTTTAATATCGTAAAAATATATAGCCTAAAGCGTGACGTAAGTGTAGAGCTTTTTATTAAAAAAAGAATTATTCAAAAATATGCTATAATAGCTGACATCTTACCCCACAAAGTAGTGTGTGTTTGCGCTTTATTTATTATATATAGTGTAGACGTACATAAAATAAGGTTCCTATTGTCTAACACGTACATCTTTTAAATAAATAGAGAAAATCTGATCAGAAATTTATAAAACTAGCTGCTGCCCGCGACTTCGTCCACGCAATAGTAATATAAAAAAGTAGCCTATAATGTCTATGTCAGCTACCTTTCAGTGAAAGTCCGGTCGAAATCGACCCACCCTTTTCAGAGATTACCCGGAATAAACGCGGCTTGCGGACAGACAGACAGATAGACATTTTTTTTAAATGCGTTTTTCGTTATCAGCAACGCAAATGCAACATCTTCCCGAAATCTGGAATTTTCCTTTTGATATTACAAACAGACACTCCAATTTTATTATATGTATAGATATAGATAGAGATGCGAAAGTTTAGATGGATGGATGTTTGTTAGAGTTTGTAAACTGCTAACTGGATCTCTATGTAATTTGACAGATGTAGAGGGTAGTTTGGAAGAACACATACTTACTTTTTTTGATTCCACGCGGACGGAGCCGCGGGCGAAAGCTAGTAGGGAGTATAAATGAAATAAATTCTAAATTCCGTATTCGAGATTGCTCTTTCGTTATTACATCGCAGAGCGGCTTTTCATTTTCCTTGCTTTCTTTCACACGTGAATCGCTTGGAATTTTTCAATCGTGACTTTATTAATTTTCTCAACATTAAATTCTTTTCATAGCTTTTGTACTGAGCTTTGTGTACATATAGGACGAATTACAAGACGCATTAGAACTTTGTAGTATAGGAAATAAGGCATATGATTGGTATTTCTGTTAAAACGTTAATCAGGTACAATAATCTTATAATATTTTATGACCTCATTACGTAAAACTAAAAGCGTCGGTGGCTCAGTGGTTTAAGCACTTGACTTGTAATCTATAGGTCTTGGGTTCGAATCCCGCCGCCATGTACCAATGTGATTTTTCGATTTTTCGAATTTTCATACGTACATAATTTACCCGACGTTCTTACGGTGAAGGAAAACATCGTGATGCCTGCACATATCGGCGAAGAAATTCAAAGATATGTGTGAAGTCAACCAACCCGCATTGGGTCAGCGTGTTAACTATGGCCTAGTCACCCTAACTTAGGGTAGGCTCCGAGCCCTTTCGGTGGGGACGTATAGTGAGCTGGTGATGATGACATAAAACTAAATCAACTATAGACCAATCTTGGCGTGCAGCTCCCCTTAATATTGACTTTCGATTAGCGATATTATTAGTAGAATCGACAAAACACGTCAAAATGTATAAGAATACTAGTTATCGCTCGCGATTCCGTCTGCGTGAAATTAAAAAAAAAACAAAAGTAAGTCGTCTATGTGTTCTAGACTATCCTCTACATCTATGCCAAATTTCATCGAGATCCGTTCAGCCGTTTAGGCTAAAAACTCTAACAAACATCCATCCATCTAAACTTTCGCATTTATAATATTAGTAAGATGTGACATACATTTTTGACCTTTCGATTAGTGATAGCGATAATCTAATCTCACTTTGTCTAAAAGCACAGTTCGGTTGTGATATGACTTTTAATAAATTATTGTTTTATCGTTACAGAATTGTAAGTTAACATTTTAAGAATTAGTCGTATTCTATATTTCCAATTTATCTAGCTTTAAGTAATGATTGTACATAAATTGTCCGTGTAACTACAATTATGCCGTGTTACTCTCAGCACTAGTTCTATACGTTATGTATTACAGCGCGCTTTGCGTCGCCTCACTTGCTCCACATTCATCACTCTTACATAGAAAATAACAATAAAACTACACAAGTTGTGATGTTTATGTTACGACGGATAAATTGTCAACTTATTACCGTTGTAAATTAACTATTTCAAAGTAAATAAATTTATAAGTAAAAAATAATATTTTCATTCTCAATTAAATAGATGGACTAAATTAATTTAACTGTAGTAAAAATTAGATTTAAGTAAAAAAAAATTACGCTAAAACTCTGTTGCGCCAGTTCTTCTAGTGCTAGCTCTATATTTGAATAACTGTGATTTTTTTTAATTTCTCTGTTCTCTCAATAATTTAATTATTCAAAACTTTATCGAGTTAACTCTAAGAGAATGAGCATGGAGATGGACCCCCGAAGGGTCCGAAACTAGTCGGTGCCGTCACCGGAGGATAAAGCGTGAGTTGAGCCGTTTTTAATTTTCGCTTAGAATGTGTAAGTGTAAAATATTTATTAAATCTCTATTTTTCAATGTACTATATCACTATATCTATATGGATAAAGAGGAAAGATTCGTATTTTTGGATTTTTGTATGTATCCGAATAACTCAAAAACTGCTGGGCCGGTTTAAAAATAATCACCAATTAAAAAGCTATGTTATCAGTGAGTAACATAGGCTATATTTTTATTATTAATTTCACGCAGAAGAAGTCGCGAGGAACAGCCAGTTTAATATATTTTATCTTGAAGAAATTTTCATATCAAAGTATCAGGTCGCAAAAGAACATATCCAATCTGAGGTTGGCGTTGCAAAGTAATATTAACTTGAGAGTAATATTAACTTTGATAACTTAAAATTAGTCTTCAAAGTATACCTTAGGGTGTTGGAATCATAACTTAAACGGTTTCTCGATATCCGCTTACAGTTTTAACATTAATATAAAAATATACAATTTCTATAAGCTTATAAGAATGAACTACCTAAAGTAATAAAAATAAAAAAAATAATTTGTTCTACAAATATATACACCAACCCTTATCTTACCAACCTTTATCCCAGCGCTGGATTCGCTGGATTCGAATAATGTAAACGTGGCATTAAAGAAATACCTTAACCTAAAATATAGTCAGATTTTATGACATTTCAAGATACCAGTGACATAAAGAACTTGTTAAGGAAGATTAAAAACGCTTGCTTTGTCCCACAAAAGTGCACAGACGTGACAAAACAGACGCGTCAGTGCGCTTTGTACAAACATCCCTTGTAATTATTTCTTATAGTGCGCTGCGATGGCTTTGTGTTGTTCGGTTTGACTTTTAAAGAAGATTTTATAATAGTTTTTCATAGCTACAGTAACTTAAATTTGTTTGATTGTAAAATATTGAAGAAGTATTTAAACTAGTCGTTGCTGGTGACTTCGTCCGCGTGAAATTAAAACTATAGCCTATGTTACTCAATGATAACGTAGCTTTTTGATGGTGAAAGAATTTTTGAAATCGGCGAAGTAATTTTTGAGTTATTTCAATACATACAAAAATACAAATCTTTCCTCTTTATAATATTACTAGCTGTTCCCGTGTGACTTCATCCGCATGAAATTATAAAAACGTTATTGTTACCATCTGTCAAATTCTCAATTGCAAATATCAAAATACCAATTACCTTACTATGGAAATCTTGCTTCCTTGATGTTGGCAGCAACTTATGGTCTCTTTCCCACATTAGGGTTTTTATCCAAAATATTTTCTCCCTAAGTTTAATGGCTTGAAAATATATAGCCTATAGTTGACGTAAGTGTAGGCCTTTTTATTAAAAAAAAAGAATTATTCAAAAATATTCCGAAATTGCTGACATCTTTGGCAACAAAGAAGTGTGTGTTTACGCTTTATTATATTAGTATAGATTATAGTTAAGATTGATCTAAAATTGAATCTAAGAATATTGTTAAGGAATTTAACATATCTTATTTTACGAGCAGTTTTCTAATAAACGCTTATTTCTAAAAGGTTTTTAGTTTTTTAGACAAATGAAAAAGTCATGTCTTCATTGTTGTTGTAAGTTTTGACGAATTTAAGACAAGTACAATTTCAAACAAAAAGTGTCTGCCAGACACATTCATAGAGACATTTCTACAAGACTTTTGTTGTCGCCTGTACGTCGTTGTCGCTCGCCTGATTACATACCTTCTAGATTTGTACATACGCTTTGTATTATGGTTTCAAAATAATAAAACTAGAGTTATTTAAATTGAGACCCCAGAGTTACAGATATGATTTGATTAAGATTTCTCTGGTTTATCGTATACTAGCTTTCGTCCGCGACTACGCGTGAAATTTAAAAAAAGTAGTTTATGTGTTCTTTCAGACTATCCTCTACATCTATACCAAATTTCATCGAGATCCGTTCAGCAGTTTAGGCTACAATCTCTAACAAACATCCATCTAAATTTTCGCATATAATATTTGTAAGAAGGTTGTTTTTGTATGTGTTTCAAGTTGTGTTAAATGGTCCTAAAATACAAATAAAAGCTCTTTTAATAGTGCTCGTATTCTCGTCAGTTTTAGCTTTGTTCGTCATTTGTTTTTAAAAATATAACAATAGTAACACTGTAGTTGTGGAAGCACTCAGAGATTCGTGTGAGGTTATAAAGCATGATGCATTGTGTAGCAGATATTTATGATGTACTGTATTTTTAGCGAGATTGTGCTATTCGGTTGGATTTTTTAATTATAGAATCACAATGAGAATTTTATATGTTTAGGAGTAAAGGTAGCAAGTTAGTAAGCGGCTATTTAAATCCGCTAAAATGGCTGTTACCGAAAACAGACGCATTTGCCATCTACCTTTAATCGATAAAGTAGGGTACAGAAAGA
This sequence comes from Papilio memnon, assembly GCA_003118335.3. Lineage (NCBI taxonomy): Eukaryota > Metazoa > Arthropoda > Insecta > Lepidoptera > Papilionidae > Papilio > Papilio memnon. The sequence goes on from LD689012.1 coordinate 3,848,447, forward strand.
TGACATTTTCTCTTCCTATGTCTTCTCTACTGCCAAATTCACGACTTATAAAACATTTCTCTAAAACACTTTGAATGGAAATTCCTAATTACAGTTAAACAAATATAAGAAATTATTTATCTTACTAATACTAATATTATAAATGCGAAAGTTTAAATGGATGGATAGATGGATGTTTGTTAGAGTTTGTAGCCTAAACGGCTGTACGGATCTCGATGAAATTTGTCATAGATGTAGAACATAGTCTGGAAGAACACATAGGGTACTTGCTTTTTTTTTAATTCGACGCGGACGGAGTCGCGGTCAAAAGCTAGTAAATAATAAAAATCAAATATTAGTAACTACGTTTTGCAGACTTTAAGTAAGAAAAGAAAATTTTCTCTGTGTACTAAAAATATTTATTATATACTAGCTTTCTCCCGCGACTCCGTCCGCGTGGAATTAAAAAAAAAGTCAAAAGTAAGTAGCTTATGTGTTCTTCCAGACTATGTTCTACATCTATGACCAATTTCATCGTGATCTGTTCAGCAGTTTAGGCTACAAACTCTAACAAACATCCATCCATCCATCTAAACTTTTGCATTTACAATATTAGTAAGATGAAGAATCTAGGAATAATCGTTATTATCCATGTATTAGTAATCGATGTCCATTCAGTTGTTGTCAGTAAAAGTACTTGTAAATACGTGTGACGTATTTTTACAGGATATTCGTGAATTTTACGAGTCACGTCATAAATAACGCAAAGCGTCAAACTTTATGCTCCGGCACTTAATTTGCGACATAAAATATAAGAATAACAATTTTATGGCGTAAGCGTTTTATGTTTTCTTATTACAAATGCAAGACTAAATACATTTATGCGTAAATTAAGTCTATTTCCACTTTGATCACGACCTTAATAGTCCGAGATCATTTGGTAACTCTAGTTAATACAACAGTTAAATTGTTGAACGGAGTCGGTGATTTAAAAATATTAAAGCATCTTAACTACCTTATCCCACTCCCGTAGTGTCGGCGCGCCGGGTTTATGTCCTCTACAGAACTCTGTCATACGTCATCTCAGTCACCACTCCCTTCTTGATCATGTCACCTTTCACGCTCCATCCATCTCTTTCTAGGTATGCACCTAAAAATATTGCCTATTATTAAACTAGCTGTTCCCTTGCGGCTTCATCCGCGTGAAATTATAAAAAAAATCTTTCATTGTTTACCTACAATTGTCAAATTATCAATTACAAATGTCAAAATTACATGACATAATGATAAACCATTTCAATCTTGCTTTCTTGATGTTGGCAGCAACTTATGGTCTCTTTCCCACATTAGGGTTTTTATCCAAAATATTTACCCCCTAAGTTTAATGGCGTGAAAATATATAGCCTAAAGCGTGACATAAGTTTAAGACTTTTTATTAAAAAAAAAGAATTATTCAAAAATATGCTGTGATTGCTGACATCTTAGGCAACAAAGAAGTGTGTGTTTACGTTTTATTATATTAGTATAGATATCGCACAGAAAAAGGATATTTCCTCTTCTTGCTCCGTCGAAACGTATTCTACCCTTTCCTTGTTAGGAAAAGGGTAGGATGGGAATGACATTAAAATTAGGATTCGGGCGCGCACACTAATCAGACGAAACGCGGTATTACTTCAGTTTCACATCTATCTTTTGTGTGGTCATGGTGGTCTTTGCAATAGCGAGCCGGCCCCAAAATCTGTCAACTTTTTGCAGTTAACTGCATATCAATAGTAAGTCCAAATGAAACATGCAACTGTTCAGAGAGCGGTAAAGATATTTAAAATATACAGACGAGGCAGTGAACAAATATTCTCACCGGTACTTTCTCTGAAAGGTACTATATCAGTTGTACTATACCACCTTGTGTTCTTGTATTGATGTAATAAAACCTTTTACTATAATAATTTTACTGTAAAACTATAATAAAATCCATCTTTTGTTACAATATAAACATATAAATATTTATTGACAATGGCAATTAATTATTGACATGTGGTTTTGTGGCTATCGATAAATAGCGTTAATCATGATTATGTGAAAAATGTCTCAAGTGAAGTGTCAATTATGCCTCCTCTATATATTATATGAATCTCTTTGGTAACCGGTATTGAGGCCTCGTCAGTTCACGACCCGCTTCATACTAACTTATTCATAGCTCCTTTCACATCCACTGCGACCGACATTCCGAGATTTAGGGCTGGAGGTTACGACTGCAAAGTTCTAAAGTGTTGCATTTACTAAATGCTAAAATGTCCACGTTTAGTTCTAAAAACTTTTTTATATGTAACCCTTTAAAATATACATGTCGTCTCTTTAATGTAGGGCTAGACCGCCCGTAACTTCACCATTGCGGAATATAAAAAGCCTAAGTTACTACGACACTCATGAGCGATTACATTCTAGTAAAAGTCCCTTCAAACTAGTGTATACGGAGATTACCTAGAACCAACGCGGACTTATGGACAGACAGATAAAAGCGTATTAGATTTTGTTTTCGATATTACATGCGTAGATAAAAGTGAATTGTCATGACCATGACAAACCCTTTATGAAATTATAGTTAGGTAGCTAGGCGGTTCGGCAGTTAGTCTTTGAAGTTTATATAAGACTAGCTGTTCCCTTGCGGCTTCACCCGCGAAAAATTATAAAAACTTTATTTCATTGTTTACGTACATTTGTCAAATTATCAATTGCAAATGTCAAAATAACATGACATGATGACAAACCATGGCAACCTTGCTTCCTTGATGTTGGCAGCAACCTATGGTCTCTTTCCCACATTAGGGTTTTTATCCAAAATATTTACCCCTAAGTTTAATAGATTGAAAATATATAGCCTAAAGCGTGACGTAAGTGTAGGGCTTTTTATTAAAAAAAGAATTATTCAAAAATGTGTTGTAATTGCTGACATCTTAGGCAACAAAGAAGTGTGTGTTTACGCTTTATTATATTAGTATAGATTTTGCATCTATGAAATACGCAATAGAACAAATAATTCATTTTTATAAAGAACAAATATCTGAAAAGAAGTAATAAAGATCAAATGCGAATATTTTCCTGTAGTTTGTAATAAAATGTACGAACTAGACGGTCAAAGGATTTGAAAAATTTAATAAGCCGCCATCGGATACGACTATTGATGTACAAATATGCTTTATTGCACTTGGTTCTGTTTAACTTAAGACGTAAGAATTTCATTGAATTAGAAGTTATTTGGAACTACTTCAGTTATTATGAAATAAAACTTGTAAAATAAAATGAAAGAGACAAAACTCAAAGCGTGTTTTATTTTTAAATTACCGCTACTTAAAAAACATTTATATATGTAATTACGTAATGTATGTAACATTTTGAGTATTAAAAATGAGTTAAAGAAATCATTAAAAGCAATAAAACATCTACTTGCTACGCCATAATTCGTAGCACGTGCTACAAGTGCTACGAGAAGTACTATATTCGTAACTTATTTGGTTTCTTTAACTTAAAACTTATACAACAGTTATTAAAAACTTACTAATAATAATAATAATAATAACCATTTATTGCAGATAACAAAGATCCATAAAGTGTTAGTGTGAACTTATAAACTAGTGTTAGTAGAAATTTAACATACTTAATATCAATAAATATCAAACTCACATTTTATTAAACTAGCCTACATGTAAGTGTATCCAGCGAGCCAGCATCGCTGAATCCCATCTGTCCATCAGCGCACTCAGGATGCTGTTGGGGCTGTGACGCACTCGCTGCAGTAAGGAGGCGCAGCGCTTTCGCATGATGGCTTAATGAGTTCCTTCTTGTGCTTAAGATTTATTACCTTTTTAATTTCTCAAATGTATTTTATATCTTTGAGATAAATAAATAATTTATTTCTCAGAAACCGCTTTAGACTTCGGTTATCATATAAGGATGGCTATATAAAGGCGAAGGGTCCGTTTTATAGAATTAAGTGCTTTATAAAATTCCGTCTCAGTCCCTTATTTAAATCAATGATAGTATTCAGGGTCCTTTTTACTCGTATTTTATGGAAACAATGCATATTGTATTTTATCATTTTTTCCATCTGAGTTACATTTGAGACGTATGTTTTTATAACTCGATTTCTTTAGTGATATCATAACTTAATATTGCAAATGCGTAAAGTTGCGTTGTTGCGTTCCTACTTCTTTGTTCTTCAAAGACGCAACTGACCCATTACGGGAATACAGAAAGATAGGGTAGCATCAAGTGAATTGAAAGACACCAGTCGGAAATGCGAAAGATATCGTATTTGTTTTTATGATTAATTAAAAGAATTCTAAAATTGAAATATGACTCAAAACTTTTTTAGTATCCGTAAACGAGCGAGTAGCCTTACGTAGATCTGCAGTAGGATAAAATGTTGCAGATATCTTGAAGAACACACGATTAAAATTTAAAATTCGAATAAAAACCCCTACTATCATTTTGACTAGTTAACGAAAACGTTAAAGGGGAAGGATTGTATTTTTGTAGGTTGATATAAAAAAGATTTGACTAAGAATATAATCTATAGATGTAAAAGAAAATCGTGTTAGTTACACTATTTATAACTCAAGAACGGCTTTACCGATATGGCTGAAAATTGGTGCGGAGGTAGCTTAGAGCCAGGAGACGGACATAGGATACTATTTATTCCGTTCGACAGCGATGGATGGATGTTTGTTAGAGTTTGTAGCCTAAACGGGTAAACGGATTTCGATGAAATTTGGTATAGACATGGAGGATAGTCTGGAAGAACACATAGTCTACTCACTTTTGCGTTTTTTAATTCCACGCAGACGAAGTAGCGGGCGAAATCTAGTAAGTTATATTGTTACTAAGTAAGCCTATTTTGTATGCTATACACGAAGTCTGCAAAAGCTGGCTCTATAAAGTTGAGTACCATCACCATCTCCGGTTCTTTAAGTACATTGCTCGCCTGATTCTCTCCCATTTTGCTCGATACTGCACTGCAATATATTCTGTGCGGTAACCTTTAATGGTTTTACAGCACGCGAGATAAAAGACGTATGGAATTATTTCTTAGTATTCTTTACTATAATCCTGAAATACGACGAGTTTAGAGTTCTCTTTTTGATAAAGATTCTATGGTTATAATGAAAATTTTCTAACAATAATCCTATGTTGATTAAAACAATATGGGAAAGGGATTAAATTAGGCCTCCGGCACCCACATTCATTAGTTAAAACGCGGAATGACTTCCACTTCACGCCTATCTTCTGTTTGGTCGTGGGATTGCGGGCGAGCCTGCCCTACAGTGCGTAGATGTTAAAGCGGGCTACACCGTTTTAGTTTAAAATTATCTATTTCTAGATGTACAATTATTATTTGCTTCGAAGTACTTGTGTTATTTAAAGACATTTTGTAGTAATAAGCCTGTAAAATTAGTTTTCAAAGCGGATTTGAAAACTGAACTCAAAGGGCTTAAGTAAATAATGTTATGTACACATTCCGCCGCGTCGGGAACTTTCAGTCATATTTTCCAGCTCCAATTAACATATTAAAATTATGACATTTTAGTTTAATAAACTCATATAACTTTGTAAAATAAATGTTCATTTCAAATTGTAATTAGACGCCTACTAAGTTGTCTATGTAGATTTTAATTCATCACCTGCTTTTAATATCAACAACATCAACAATGACTCGTCAATATTGAGCTCGTCGACATCGTCGCCGCCAGCGCACGCAACGGCAACTGCACCCCCGGCGGCCCCCGCCCCCTCACGTCGCGCCTTTCGAGCGATGGCCCGCAGTGCGAGGCGCGACGCGACCGCGAAACAAGCCCACTAACACTCGCCCTGAAGAAGGACCCCCGCAGGGTCTGAAACTGGTCGGTGCCGTCACCGGAAAGAAATTAGACGTGAGTAATCATCATCACCAGCTCACTATACGTCCCCACCGAGGGGCTCGGAGCCTACCCTAAGTTAGGGTGACTAAGCCATAGTCAACACGCTGGCCAAGTGCGGGTTAGTTGACTTCACACATATCTTTGAATTTCTTCTCCGATATGTGCAGGCATCACAATGTTTTCCTTCACCGTAAGAATGTCCGGTAAATTATGTACATACGAAACTCGAAAAATCATGACGGGATTTGAACTCAGGACCTGTGGATTACAAGTCAAGTGCTCAAACCCTTGAGCCACCGACGCTCTTAGACGTAATTAGACGCCCATTAAGTTATCTATGTAGACTTTAATATACTCTAGTAATTAGAGCGAGAAATAAAAAATACATAATTTTAATTAGTATTTTTTGATAAGATTTTCAAATAGAGCAGATTGTAACTCTGGAATTTTTATAAAAAATCACTATTAAAAAAAGACACGGTAAGCTTTCAAACATTTTTTTTAAAATAAATACTTTAAATGAAGTGTAATAAACACCTAAAATTATTGAGACCCTTTTTAAATTATCACGAAAGTTAGACCCAAAATAAAATGAGTCTGTCAGGACATTTGCTTTTGAAAGCGCGTTTTTATGTCCCGTCGTAAAACTCCCAAGTACATTATCTACTTTAAGCGTCCGCTCTATTGTCTTACGTCTATAACACATAACACTTTGATGTGTCAGATACTAGCTCTATGAATTAAAAAAATACTAAAAAAACAAATTAATGGAATTTAAACTAGATGGCGCTGTTCTTAATGTAGTTTGCCAGTAACTGCACTTGAAATCAATATCTTCAATGTAAAATTGATAAGAATAAGGTTATCAGTTATTATTACGTTGACTACAAAAATATTTATCTAATAATATAATAAAGCGTAAACACACACTTCTTTTTTGCCTAACATGTCAGCAATTACAACATATTTCTGAATAATTCTTTTTTTAATAAAAAGCCCTACACTTACGTCACGCCATTAAACTTAGGGGGTAAATATTTTGGATAAAAACTCTAATGTGGGAAAGAGAACATAAGTTGCTGCCAACATCAAGGATGTAAGATTGTCATGGTTTGTCATCATGTCATGTCATTTTGACATTTGCAATTGATAATGTCACAAATGTAGGTAGACAATAAAATATTTTTTTTATACCTTCACGCGGATGAAGCCGCACGTGAACAGCTAGTTATATAAAACCGTAACAATAAAACAACAGTAAACCGTATCAAAAATATCGCTTCAATTAATACATACCAATGTTTGCGATTCGATTCACTTCAACGGACAAACGACGATATTTGCTTACAACAGCGCTCGGTTGCACTTTATGCAGCGCTGCAACCGCTTTAACAATTCATCGTACGTTTGTTTATCAAGCTAACATCGCTTTAAAGCTTGAATTCTACTTAAATCATCTGCTTGCACTTTTCATACGGATGTTCGGAACATCCAGATGTCATATTTAAATTCACTGTTTTGTGTTTTTTTTTAAACGAGCTGTCGCCCGCAAACTTCGTTAGCGGAGATCATTCACGTGTGCATCTACCTATTACTAGCTACCTTCCAGTCAAAGTCCCGTCCAAATCGGTCCACCCGATGCAGAGATAGCGGTCCGGTCGCCATTTTGACAGCGCGAAATTAAAAAAAATGTAGCCTATAATATGCCCGTCACCCTTCAGTGTAAGTCCCGTCGAAATCAGCCCAGACGTTTCGGAGATTACACGGAACAAACGCGGCTTGCGGATAGACAGACAGACAAAATATTTTTAAATGCGATTTTCGTTATCACCAACGCAAATACATATCTTCCCGAAATCTGGAATTTTCTTTTGACTTTACAGACACTCCAATTTATTATATTAGTATAGATTATATATGTGAAATCAAGTAATCCACACTGGGCCAATTACTAATGCCTAATAGGCAATAGGCTAGTAATTTATTTGCAAAAATACTTTCGTCTATAAGATTTACTACTACTGGCTTAATTTGTCGTTTAGATACTTTTAGTTACTTACATTGCTACTGGACTCATCATCACCTGCTCACTATACGTCCCTACCGAGGGGCTCGGAGCCTACCCTAAGTTAGGGTGTCTAGGCCGTAGTCAACTGTTAGTCAGCTACTGGACTAAATTAGTCTAAATATCTAGGCATTAGGTTTATTCATTGACGACACACTTTTTTTTAACACAATTGACGGCTATAAAATACGATTATTATTATCAAATTTAATATATAATTTGTGAGTTCGAGATCCTCTAATAACGCTCCGTAAAACGAACCTTTAAAGAAAAAAACAAGAGATCATTTCAGATGGAACGTTAGTTTGATCAATAATTAATTATTCCTAGAACATATTTATTTAATTGAATTCCTAAAACAACGTACAATAACAGTTTATTTTAAAATTGTTTAACCAATATTAATGAAACAGAGTACTAATTGAATCAAATTTATGTTACTAGATATATGTTTGAACTAAATATAATTAATTGTCGTATTAACCTAAATTAAATCATGATCAAAGCTCAAATTAAATACAATATAATTATTGTTAATTTGAATTCTATACTAATATAATAAAGCGTAAACACACACTTCTTTGTTGCCTAAGATATCAGCAATTACAGTATATTTTTGAATAATTCGTTTATTTATAAAAAGCCCTCACGCTTTAGGCTATATATTTTCACGCCATTAAACTTACAAGGTAAATATTTTAGATAAAAACCCTAATGTGGGAAAGAGACTATAAGTTGCTGCCAACATCAAGGAAACAAGATTGCCATAGTTTGTCATCGTGTCATGTCATTTTGACATTTGCAATTGTGAATTTGACAAATGTAAACAATAAAATAAAGTTCTTATAATTTCACGCCAATGAAGCCGCATGGGAACAGCTAGTGTAACATATTATTGGACTTGATATAGCTGTCGCCACCAGATTGCGAACTTCGTTAGATTATAATTGAACTAGACAATAATAAGTAAGAGCAAATTAAACATTGAATTACGGAATAAAATGTCTAATACTAGATTTCGCCCGCGGCTTCGTCAGCGTGGAATTTTAAACAAAAGTAGCCTGTCTGTTCTTCCAGACTATTTTCATCTATGCCAAATTTCATCGAGATAGTTCTGCCGTATAGGCGGAAAACTCTAACAAACATCCATACATCTAAACTTTGGCATTTATAATATTAGTAACATTATCGAGTATTTAAATCAAAAATTTAATAACAACTGAGTTTTGAAAAGTAGAAATATTAATATTCAAGATTCATTGCAATCATTTAACATAACACATGGTTATTCATAAGGTAGAAATTCCATCCAACCAATAGGCGAATTAATCAGTTTTTTATTTGAATAAACGTTCTTTGACCCGTCTTGTGAATAGCTGACCCTAAACTCTGATTGAACATTTTCCATATGAATTTTGATCTGACTTTTATTAAGGTATTTGATTCAAACATTTATGATTCAATAGGAAAATAATATTGAATAGGAATTTATAAAGATTGCTTATTTCCATACTCAGAGTCATTAAGTGGTCACCAAAGAAGCCATAGAGAGTAGTTTTTTTGCTTTAGCAATTAGACAGTTTATTTTTAAATTTGAATTAATAAGACTTACTAAAAAAAGTAGCCTATGTGTTCTTCCAGACTATTCTCTACATCTATGCCAAATTTAATCGAGATCCGTTTAGCAAATAAGGCTACAAACTCTAACAAACGTCTATCCATCCATCTAAAATTCTGCATTTATAATGTTATATTAGTAAGTTTGATAAATGTTGCTATTGAGATGTGAACACAAACGAATTAATCCTTTGGTTTCCGTTACGAACAAAGATGGCGGAACAGCTTGTTCTGTGAAGCTTAAACCGTTCTCACACTCCCACCCTTAAATCAACATTGTATGGAATAAACTAACTCTGTTGAAACTAGGGTTGTAACGGACCTCCGCTTCCGCATCCGCAAGTGCGGAACTTCCGCAAAAAGAGAGACCTCCGCATCTGCTTCCGGTTCCGTTATTTCTTATGCGGAGTTATAACGGAGGTTAATTTACGTCGATAACGTGAGAGGAGCGACTAGGAATTGTTTATGCGGCCCGCGCGGACGTGCTCAGTCAACTAGCAGTTCAGATTTTCGGCTCATACGCGCGTTCGTCGTAGATATTTGATTGTTATTAGTGTTTTTATTTTAAAAAATTGACTGGTGCCAATAGAATAATGTACATCAATAAGCAGGCCGCGGCCGCGCTTTTTGAATTAATGTAGTTTTAGTTTTTATTTCTTTAATAAATAGCAATTAATTATTTATTATTGACCTCCGCTTCCACTTCCGTTAACCTCCGCTTCTGCAGAGGTGAAGCCCTTCGATTCCGCATCCGCATCCGCTTCCGTTGAAATGGCCGTTACAACCCTAGTTGAAACGTTCGTACGAATAGGAAATTACGTTTTTATTACATCACTAGCTGTTACAAGCTAGTTTGAGATGTTATTCTGAAGTAATTGCTGTACACTAATTTAATTCGCATCCCGTAGTTGAGTCTCACAACGTCCAAAATCTATTGTAAATGTATTCTATATTAGTCAGTGGTAATGTACCTTTTTAATGGTGAAAGAATTTTGTAAATAGGTGCAATACTTTTTGAGGTTATCCGTTACATACAAAAAAAAATGTTTTTCTTTACAAAATTAAGGGCCTGTCCCACCACTGGCTGATAGCTCAGATAGCTTAAATAACGTCACTGTCAGATAAAGGATATTTCCACGCAAATATTTTACATGTTGGATTGATATCAGTCAATTCACAATTTGGTGGGACAGACCCTAAGTCTAGAATAGAACGAGTGATCGATTTCAAAACATTTTTACTTTACTTGGGATTTTTGATAGACCGATTTCATTATGAACTTCCAGCAGTGACTGACATAAGCTGATGATGATGGTGATGATGAGATCATCACACGCACATATCAGATGAACATGCAACATTATTTTAGTATAACCGTGCAGTTAAAGTCCATTCGTCCAACTCTTATATCTAGATGGCAGCTCATAAACTTTGCGACCACATAACGGCACTAGAGGGCGCATGTCATAATCGCTCTAGATTACGATCTACTCATAGAGTTTGATTAAATCTAAGACCTTTTAGGTTAACACACGTTTTATGACTCATTAAGCGTTGTATTCTGTTTACAATCTATATTATTTTTTGTATGACACAGGATTGAATGACTAGGCTGAGAACAAATATTGAAAGGTTATAAGACAGCACTTACATTTGAGAATATTTGTGGACCGACATCCCAAAAGATGGAGATTATTTCGTGACTGTTAGAGTTGAACTATGTATTTTATATAATAATGTGTCAATCAAGCCATCTGAATTCGCTATAATAGCGAAGCGATCGCTGCCTATAGACGTCTATATTTACATGTGTTTTCCACCCTTAATCGATAGGAGGAGACGTACGTACATAAAGATTTTTCCAGTTCTTTGTGTCTACTCCAATGTGAAATCCACTAATTTATAAAGACTGGACGTACGAGTATGTGCGTTTACACAAAGGGCAGATTAAGTAACCTTTAAACAACCATGAGAGTGGCAATTAATATGTAATATATTATATAACTCAGAAAGATAATTTCACGATATTACAATGCCCCTAATTTGTATACAAGCTATGTATGTTGAACTAATTAGTCATTAATTTTGCTGAATATTCCGCCAATTAATTCATTGTGTAAATAATACCGACTCGAAGTTTATGTTGACTTAAAATTTGTACTGAAATAAGCGTTTCGTTAATGAAGCTGAGAAAATGACAAATTCATCAAATGTTATTACGAGTTTATTGTAGTTTTTGAACTGAAAATAAATGAAGATCAATAAATTCTGTCTTCGAAGTTTTTATGTTCGGTATTGATTTTCAAGCTCTTCCCGTGAGGCTTCATCCGCGTGAAATTATAAAAAAAAATATTTCATTGTTTACCTACATTTGTCAAATTATCAATTGCAAATGCCAAAATGATATGACATGATGTCAAACCATGGCAATCTTGCTTCCTTAATGTTGGCAGCAACTTATGGTCTCTTTCCCACATTAGGGTTTTTATCCAAAACATTTACTCCTAAGTTTAATAGCGTGAAAATATATAGCCTAAAGCGTGTTGTAAGTGTAGGGTTTTTTTTATTAAAGAAAGAATTATTCAAAAATATGCTGTGATTGCTGACATCCTACGCCACGTAGTGTGTGTTTACGCTTTATTATATTAGTATAGATTATTTTTATCTATGTAGACATGACGAGGTGGCCGAGAGGTTAAGGCGTTGGACTGCTAATCCAATGTGCTCTGCACGCGTGGGTTCGAATCCCATCCTCGTCGGTAGTCACTTTTTGTCTCGTTTTACAACGAGCCATTTAGCAAAGGCTTACCTATAATTGGTTATCAATTAAGATTATCTTTTGTCATTCTTTAATAAATTAGACAGATCGGTTTTATACTGACTGTTGCTCGCGACTTCGTCCGCGTGAAATTAAAAAAATAATAAAAATATAGCCTATGTTACTCACGGATAAATTACCTTTCTAACGGTGAAGGAATTTTGAAATTCGGTCAAGTAGTTTTTGAGTTATTTCAATATACAAAAATACAAATATTTCCTCTTTATAATATTAAGATTGTTATATTATTGTTAAGTAGAAGTATAAGTAGGATCCGTTTGTATAAACTCTTCAATTACACAGCTGTTGTAAAACAACGTGATCTCCGTCTTTTTCATAGCGTGTGAAAGAGACAGATTGTTAAGTGTTGACAGTAGAAACAGCTACTCTAATAGTGCTTAAAACAACAAATTGAATGGCGGTCGTAAGGTGAAATGAAAAGCAGCCTATGCATACATAAACACGGCAAATGGGTCGCGAGACGTTATAACTGTGTCAATTGCAGGAACTGTTTAGAAGCTCAAAGCACATCTAAATTACACATTAATGTTCTTGTTTCTACGAACACAACCACGAAATTCGACTGTGACAATCTATACTCTATACTAATATAATAAAGCGTAAACACACACTTCTTTGTTGCCTAAGATGTCAGCAATTAAACCATATTTTTGAATAATTCTTTTTTTAATACAAAGCCCTACACTTACGTCACGCTTTAGGCTATATATTTTCACGCCATTAAACTTAGGGGTAAATATTTTGGATAAAAACGCTAATGTGGGAAAGAGACCATAAGTTGCTGCCAACATAAAGGAAACAAGATTGCCATGGTTTGTCATCATGTCATGTCATTTTAACATTTGCAATTGTTAATTTGACAAATATAGGTAAACAATGAAATAAAGTTTTTATAATTTCACGCGGGTGAAGCCGCATGGGACAGGTAGTTTTATTAATATAACTGCGAGTTTAGATGGATGTTTGTTAGAGTTTGTAGCCTAAATTACTAAACGGATCACGATGAATTGGCATAGATGTGCAAAGCCTTGAAGAACACATAGGCTACTTACTTTTGCTTTTTTGTTTTAATTTTATTTTTTCATAATTAAAAAACAATTTCGACAGCGACACTATACAACCGAATATATGACCAGGGGAGTGGATGATAACTGTTTGAGCACACACGAGAATGTCAAAAAAGAAAATAAAAAACATTTGAGTTGTTGTACAACCCGTGTTGTGTATGACTGCTGCTCAGCTTTATGTCTAACATAAAGGAAAACTTAGCACACGCTTGACGTCTGTTGTGTGTTGTGACCGAATTGCGATTTTGTTATGAATGTATCGGATAAAATAGACAGGAAATTGACACAGAAAGTGGATTTTGCGGGAAGAGGACGCGTTAGGGGAAATACTTTATTTGACCGCTTGTTCATTTCTCATTTGACAACTTTTACTATAAAAAACTGCAATGATAATTTGCGGATGTATCTAAACAGATCAATATCAATATTAGAGCGCACGCACACCTTTGAATAAACTATCGCACAACTGTTTAATCGCGCTTTGATTCTATACTACTCGATTTTCAGTTGTGCAACTACACAGTTGAATTGGCCGCGAAACAATCGCACAACAGTATACGATAGTTTAAAGGTATGCCCGCTCTTATAGTTACATTCCAAAGCCTTGTAAGGTACACATTTAAGCAAAACTTCCACGGGCGAAGCAATTTCTATTCACATTGGTGCGATGTAATACGGACTTTGTATCATTATTCAAATATATTTGTACGATTTAGCATGTCGGGACAACGGTTCATTGAATATTCAATAGGTTACGGGATCGTGTTTCAGCTTCAATCCCAAACTTGAATTGTAAGGTCGGAAATTAATTTATTACTGATCTATGAAGTACCTTTGAAGAGTGTAGACCACATCTATTACTGTGGATTTACTCGTACATGACTCAAGGACAAAGTTATGTTTATTATGTAAACTAGCTTTCGACGGCGACTCCGTCTGCGCAAAATAAAATAACCTTAGTCTATGTGTTCATCCAGACTATGTTCTACATCTGTGCCAAATTTCATCGAGATCCGTTCGGCCGTTTAGGCTACAAACTCTAACAAACATCTATCCATCTATTATTTACTTTAAAACTTTATTTTATTGTCTACATTTGTCAAATTCTCAATTGCAAATGTCAAAATGACATGATGTGATGACAAACCATGGCAGTCTTTTTTCCTAGATGTTGGCAGCAACTTATGGTCTCTTTCCCACAATAGAGTTTTTATCCAAAATATTTACCCCTTAATTTTAATGGCGTAAAAATATGTAGCCTAAAGCTTGACGTAAGTGTAGGGCTTTTTTTAAAAAAAAAGAATTATTCAAAAATTTGCTGTAATTGTTGACATCTTAGGCAACAAAGACGTGTGTGTTAACGCTTTATTATATTAGTATAGATAGTAGGAATAAGATTAGTAAGATATAATTTATGGGACAAGAAACTAGGAATGTAGAGAAGTTATAGGAAGGAAAAAATTCTTCTTTCTGTATGTCCTGTCTTCTGTTTAATTTATGCAACGCAACAGGAATCTATGTAGATATCTAAGGGTATGTAATGTCACTTGGTAATTATTATATTAAATCGTGAAATAAACTGATTACGGAATTTCCTTTTGTCGCCTAAATACAAGTAGTTTCATAGTTTCATATAATATTTTCGATCATATTTCAGAAAATTGGTTAAATGTACACGAAAATAGGTGACGAATATAGCAAGCTCGAATTTTCAATGACAATTTATTCGTGAACGAAATGTCGTATACAGAATAAATTTGTTCTGAACGTCGAGAGGAAAACAAAGGTGGTACGGAGCAGTGAAGAATACCAATGTATCCAGCTTTTTGTATAAAATATTACCTCTTTCACAATGTTGCAACAAAATATTGCTGTTTGAATTCAAAAGATTATTCCATAGATTGAACAGAGAGTATAGTCCATTTACATTACCTTTCCTAAAGGTTTTATCCAGGATTGTTCTAGAACGGAGAATAATCGTTCCTTAATAACACATCTGTAGTTACTCTGGTGTTGTTGATATTTATGGCCGTTGATTGACTTTACGTCTTTACTCTTTTGTTTTTCATTCAGAACTCACGGTCTGTGCCTATATATCGAAATATACCGCCAGAATGTGTGAAACTACCTTTCGCCCCCGACTCCATCCGCTTGGTATTAAAAAATATAAGTAGCCTATGTGTTCTTCCAGACTTTGCTTTACATCTGTGCCAAATTTCATTGAGATCGTTCAGCTGTTTAGGGCACAAACTCTAACAAACATCTATCCATCCATCTAAATTATCGCATTGATGATATTAGTTAGATTATATTGTGAGGCTTTAACAGTGGTAGAGCCCGCTTTAACATCTTAGCACGAATGGGTCGGCTCGCCCGGTGCAATACCACGACCACACAGAAGACAGGCGTGAAGTGGGAGTAATTCCGCGTTTCGTCTGATGAGTTTGGTGCCGGAGGCCCAACTTTAGTCCCTTTCCCGTTCCACCCATTTCTTATAAGGAAGGGTTTGGATGGGAAAGTGGATTTGACGGTGGAGGAGACGCATAGGAAGGGAAATATCCTCTTTATGTGCGTCTCCTCCTCCGACGATTTAGGGTAGGCAACGCATCTGCAATTGCGGATGTCTATGGGCAGCGGTCGCTTCGCCATTTCGGCGGATTTAGGTGGCCGCTTGCTCGTTTGCCACCTTATCGTATATAAAAAAGGCTTTGGTCTTTATAAATTCAACAAAACATCCAAACGTATCGTACCATTTTTATGACTGGAAGTTAAGAAAAATTGACACTGATTGCCTGAAACAAGATCAAACGCTTCAGGATTAATAATATAGATTACTAAAAGCCTTCTGTTAGTATATTTGAGATATGTTATGATACGATAGTCGAAATATAATACGCGGTTGCTTAAAGTGTATTTAAAGAGTTCTTACACAGGGATAAGAGAGTAAAAGGGGGAAAGAAAGCTAGGTGGGTCTGTGTTATCAAATTTTCAAAGGGTGCGAATCACTCGCGCCTCCGCTCTTTGTAGTCGACGATTACACGACTGAATTTTTTTATTGACTCCTCGTAAAATATGATGGAGCGATAACATCAATTTTTCGAATGAAATTTGAACTTTATACCCCCAAGGAATAATATTCTTGAACTAAATTCATCTAATAAAATATTGGTTTGACGGTCAAGCGAAAAAGTTCGACGCTGGCAAAATTGGTCAACTCCCTGATGGTGTTCAACCAAGAATATCTTTGCACTGCATCTTCTGCGATTTTGTCCATCTTTGTGAGGGTTAGAAGACCATATTCTTCTTGTCATAAGACATGCAAATAATCAAAATTATTTCTTTCTGATGATCTAACAAGACTATCATGATTTCGTCCAAAAGAACTTAAATACCACGTAATCCCCAGACATTCGGGCTAACATTTGAAATCTTATGTTCACTTGTTTTTACTTTTTTAAATTGGACTAATAAATGATAAGCATTGTAGCTGGCTAGTTAGGTGGAAGTCGACCCGATGTCAGTACAATTGTTAGCGCACGACAAATTTGATTGAGTGGCGCGCGAAGGGGTCGCTCAAAGGGAGCAGGGGGGTAAAGGGTGGGGATAAAGCGGCTCTCGGCTTACATCTCCCAGTGTTTGCGCGACCGCCGGACGCGGTGGACGTGTAATGTTACCGGTTGAAGTGAAACACGCGATACGAAAGAGTCATATTGTAAACTTTTTATATTTGAATTACATTATAATGTGATGGCAATAATTTTAACAATTTATTAAATAGTGTTTAAACTAATACATGTGATGGATGTAACTTTTCATGGATTGAATTATGTTTTGATTTAATGTGATTATGGATTAAAAAGTAATATAGTGAATAGTTTTTAGTGGTAACTGTGTGGAGGCGGAGGCGGAGGCTGGCTCGCAGCCAACAAACATTGTATTAACCTTTATGTAAGTGGCAGATACTGTGTTTTCTATTCATAAAACATTGATGCCAGTCATCATTTCACACTGCCGTTGCCAAGTTTGCGTTGGGAATAAGAAAGCCTGTATAGCAAGCATCTAAGGAAATGTTAATTAAATTACGTCATATAATGATATGCATTTTAGATCTACCTAAAATACATTCGATAAGTGAATTTATAAATAACTAGCTGTTGCTCGCGACTTCACCCGTATGTAATTAAAAAATGTACCCTATGTTACTCACGGATAAATTACCTTTCTAACGGTGAAAGAATTTTGAAAATCGGCCCAGTAGTTTTTGAGTTATTTCAATACATACAAAAATACAAAAATACAAATCTTTCCTCTTGTATAACATTAGTATAGATAAGATTATGAACACCCATGCTGTTATTCTATTGTTTGTCGTTGAAAAACAGAATGCAATCACTGTTATATTGGACACACCCCTAACACATGACTTCCTTGTTGCCCTTGGATGTAGTGCGATGAAGCGTTAATTTCACAATTAAGTGGTACAAGCAGTTCGTAGTAACGTACCCGTTGCCAAATGGCTAGCCAAATGTATGACAAAGTTTGAAGTAGTCTAGTGTATTGAGTGTTTCTCTAATTAATCTTCTGCCTTTGATAACCAAAGTATAGTTCATTAGGATGTAAATTTGTTTAAAGGCCTTTGTTGTTTATTTTTAAAATAATTATCCAGTGTTGGTTTGGTTATTTTTAAACGACCACGCCTTACATTTTGTAGAGTATTCCTAATGTTTTAAAAGTAACTGGTGGTCATAAATGAACCAGGTTAAGAGTACGATTGTTTGGTTATTTTTCAAAATATTATAAACTAGCTGTTGCTCGCGACTTCGCCCGCGTGAAATTAAAAAATATAGCCTATGTTACTCACTGATAAATTACCTTTTTGACGGTGAAAGAATTTTTAAAATTGGCCCAGTAGTTTTTGAGTTATTTCAATACATACAAAAATACAAAAATACAAATCTTTCCTCTTTATAATATTAGTATAGATAAATTGACTAGTACCATTTTGTAGTTTAAACACTTGAGACATTACCAATTAAAGCTGTAATTACTTTTGATTCTTGGATTCTAGATTGTATAATTTCTGTTATAAGAATTACTTCCGAGAAAAATTGTATTTTCATTTTAAAATCTCATCTGGATTTGTGGTTGCGGTTCTCTTTCACTTAACGCCAAGAATAGCTTTAAAATATCTGCAATACGGACTTATTAAATCCTACGTTCAATTCAAAAGCTATCGAAATTGTTAGTTTATTTTCAGCTTGCGAGATATATGGTTGCTTTTATTCTGTCTCTGTTTGTCAACAATTTACGTATGTTGTTTAGTTTTTGTCTCTTTCTTATCTATGATCTTTGTCTGGTTTCATTTATCAAATATTATACTTAAACGTTTATTAATGATTGAAACAAAGGAAACATTTACCAAAAACCCTTACGTTTGACTAGACAATATTTTTGAAAGGAATTTTCTAAATCCGCATCGGTGAGTTTTACACCGTACCGTTGGATTATCAATACGTTTGTTGGACCACAAGTTTACGCCTTGTGTAATGATGTAAAAGTTACGATTGTAAAGGGACCGGCTTTTGAACAAAACGATTTCGGTTTTACGACCACGGGTCTAACCGTAGGTGCTATTGTCCCTAACTGAGGTAATATTTGAATAGCTGTTTCATCGCACATCGGTGATGTGATAAATGGTTTGGGATTTTTTAAAAAGAAATTTTGATATGCTAAATTACATTGGCAATTGTTGTTGTGTTCGATAATAAATAGAAGGATGGGTATCAAAGAGTGTCAATTTGGACACCATAAATCTACACACTACGGGATGTTTGTTTAATCTATACTAATAAAATAAAGCGTAAACACACACTTCTTTGTTGCATAAGATGTCAGCAATTACAGCATATTTTTGAATAATTCTTTTCTTAATGAAAAGCTCTACACTTACGTCACGCTTTAGGCTATATATTTTCACGTCATTAAACTTAGGGGGTAAATATTTTGGATAAAAACCCTAATGTGGGAAAGAGACCATAAGTTGCTGCCAACATCAAGGAAGCAAGATTGCCATGGTTTGTCATCATGTCATGTCATTTCGACATTTGCAATTGATAATTTGACAAATATAGGTAAACAATGAAATATTTTTTTATAATTTCACGCGGATGAAGCCGCAAGGGAACAGCTAGTAAGTGATATAAGTACAACAATAAAAACAATCTAAAGCTGAAAACAGACTTGTTTTCTTGTACACTGTATTCTCAGTCTTTCCATATTTGCATCTTGTTACTATATAGATTTATGATTTAATAGTTCTGTTTGTTGTCTGTTTTTCGAGGCTTTGTTGCTATAAAATTCCCGTTGTCATTATTTTTGTACACCCTATATCCCAACGTAATCACGTACATGTAAACGAGTTTGTAGCATATTTGAGCGGTTGGAACACAAAGCTTTGCACGGAGCCAAGCTCCGCAAACAATGTCGTCTAACAAACGGCTAGGTGTGCCGCAACTTTGGGAATCGAGAGTAATTCGTATTCACTTCCAAATGTACTTTTTCTACCATTGAGAGAAGAAGCTCTATTAGAATCAATACAATTTTAAAAGTGCATTTTTTTCTCTTACTCATTTGTGTTGCGGCACATTCTCTTGTCTCCAGGGAAGTGATATTGAAACAAATGAAATGTCATCATAATTTAAGAGCGGGCTTTGATACCTTAACCTTTGACTAAATTATTGCACAACAGTTCTGCGATTGTTTCGCAGCCAATTAAACTGTTTTATTTGCACAACTAAAAATCGAGTAGTGTACCTCCGTATAAGCTCATAGGAATCAAAGCGCGATTAAACAGTGCGATAGTTTAGTCAAAGGTGTGCGGCTCTAAGTTGGATTACAATTCATGACAGAATAATACAGATAATTCTAGAATTGTTTAGATAAAGATCTTAATTCAATAAATCTACATCAAAACTTATCGATAATCCAAAAGTTTGGCTGGTGTAGATAATTAATTTTATCTGGACGTAGATTGTAAAAAAAATGTAATCTAAATTAGAAAAAGATTTCCATTGTATTCTTTCCATTATGCTAATGTTTCATAAAAATGTTGCCATCGTTGTTTTAGTAACTTCTTTTACTTATTTCGTAAGAAATTTTAACGTTATTTTTAGTATACACATTAAGATTTGACAAAATTTACATTTTAATATTATTCCATTGTTTAAGAATCTAATTTTCTAAACTAACAAAATTTAATAGATAGGTTAATTTAACACTTGAAGAAGAGCTGTTTTAGTTCTTTTTCCGACTTTTTTCTCTTTTTCTTATAGAATAAGGTGGCAAACGTGCAAGCGGCCACCTAAATCCGCCGAAATAGCGAAGCGAGGCTGCCCATAGACATCCGCAATTGCAGATGCGTTGTCTACCCTAAATCGACGGAGGAGACGCACATAAAGAGGATATATCCCCTTCCTATGCGTCTCCTCCACCGTAAAATCCACTTCCCCATCCAATCCTTTCCTTATAAGAAAAGGGTGGAACGGGAAAGGGACTAAAGTTGGGCCTCCGGCACCACACTCATCAGACGTAACGCGGAATTGCTCCCACTTCACGCCTGTCTTCTGTGTGGTCGTGGTGTTGCACCGGGCGAGCCGACCCATTCGTGCTAAGATGTTAAAGCGGGCTCTACCACTGTTCCCTATATGAAATAAACAATAACACACCTTCATATCTAATTTTAGTCCCATGGATTAGATGGTTGAGGAGTCGCATAAAAAGTATCCTCTTTATGTGCGTCTTCTCCATCGATTTAGGATAGGAAAAGCATCTGCAAGATGTCTATGGGCAGCGGTCGCTTTGCTTTATCGGTGAATTCAGGTAGCCGCACGCTCGTTTGCCACCTTTACATGTAAAATGTACAGATATCAAGAACTTCAATATTATTTTCGATTACAACCTGCGCCTTATTACCCGTATCACGCAAGACCCCTAGCATTTTTTTACGTCGCGTGATATTTTTGCGAATAACATTACGTGACTCCATTAGCACATCTAAATAGGATCGTTGGTTTCATTACTTTTAAATATTACATCTGTATTTATATATTTTATTAGTAATACATTGCAAGTAATGATATGTGTGTTGTAATTTTAATTTCACTAGATGGCGCTATTCTTAAAATAAAATTAAAAGCTAATTACAATGTTTATTCTTGATAACACGCATATCTTTGACTAAACTATTGCACAACTCTTTAGTCGCGCTTTAATTCCTATGAGTTTATATGAAGACACACTACTCGATTTATAGTTGAGCAAGCATCTTGAATTGGTTGCGAAATAATATGCGCACAACAGTTGTGCGATAGTTTAGTCAAAGGTGCGCGCCATTTCTTTACCATTTGTCGCCTTTGCTTACTATTATAAAGATAGGCTAAATTTTTTGTATGTTTTTATATAGTTCTTATTTTAGGCACGAAAGTGAGTAGAGGTCGCGCGGGGCGTGTCTGCGGTATTCATTACCGTCGCCAGTCATTTGCCGTCAGTCCGGCAAACTAATGACTATGTAATTAAATTATGCTCCCGCAACACGAATTTTCGTCAACGAAATTGCCTTAGTGCTTTATAAGGGCTCTGGTATATAGATTACGGAAAATTTACTTGTGTTATTTGTTTTTTTATAGCTAAACTAATAAATCTGACTGAGTCTCTGCCGCTATGCTTGTGAGAATTCAGATCAAATGGCCCTTTAGTTTCTAATCAATAAAGCAGAAAAAAACAGAAAACAGCTGTAGTTGAATACAGTATAAAATAACGTCGTTTTAAGCCTTAATACGCCAGTTTTTATCATCATCATCAACTTGCCCTTATCCCTTACGGAGGGTCGGCACAGTATGTGCTACTCTTCCATACATTTCTATCAGCCGTCATATCTGAATCCACTCCCTTCTTACGCATATCCTCTTTCACACAATCCATCCATACTTTCTTCGGTATTCCTCTTCCTTTGTAGCCATCCATCATTCTTAACACTTTCTGGTTTATGTACCCATCGTCTCGTCGCATAACATGTCCATACCACGCTAACCTTTTGCTTCTCAATTTCTCCACTACTGGCGCTACTTTCAAAACGCCAGTTTTTATGTCGATTAAAATTTTATAATGATAATATATTCTTTAAGATATTATAAATATCATTAGAAACAAAGATTTCAGCAAATAAAAAACTTTCTGACATCATCCCATCTATTCAATTGGAACATCGTTCAAGGTCATCTCGTTACAATCTGATCAACGCTTTAGTATACAAATAACAAACTTTAATTTATATGAAACATGTTAAAGTAATGCTTTATAAATATTATAGTACTTTATAACTATTATAGTACTTTATAAGTATTATAGTACATTATAACTAACTAGCTGTTGCTCGCGACTTCACCCGCGTGCAATTAAAAAATAGCCTATGTTATTCACGGATAAATGACCTATCTAACAGTGAAAGAATTTTTAAAATCAGCCCAGTAGTTTTTGAGTTATTTCAATACATACAAAAATACAAATCTTTCCTCTTTATAATATTAGTATAGATATAGTACTTTATAAGTATTATAGTACTTTATAACTAGAGAAACTTCTGAAGTCTTGTTTACCGCAGGAGTCCTGCCGCTGATAAAATTATACAACTTACTTCAACATAACGATACAATTCAAACTTATGTTGAAAACTTACATTAACCATGTTGGAGGAACGCCTTTACTGCGAGATAAACATAAGGGGATTTAAGCTTAGTACGACATTGAAGTTGGTAATGTTAACGACAAAGACGTCATGTTGGTGTCACCCTCGTATACGTTTTACCCTAATTAGTTGAACAAAGGATATAATTTCAACTATTCGTACTAGTACTAGTATTAGTACTAGTACTAGTACGTCTACTAGTACTGGTTCACGATTATTTCACTTAAATTGTTATACAAATAGAAAAAGAGTTACTAAGCTGTTAGAAGAGTTTCTTGATAATCGAAAAAATGAGACAGTTTTTAAAATCTTTTAAACTTCAGTTTTGTTAATTGGAAATGTAAAATTTTTTATAATTTTCAAAACAAGCAGTCAAATATTATGTTGACTATTATTCTACGAACGCGAGTTTTGTTGCCCCAAAAAATTATTTGTAAATTAAAAAAATAGGCATTCTAAATTTAAAATAGAAAATGAAAATGTACTGGAAATATTTATTGCTAACAATTTGTGGTTAAATCGAAAAATTTATATTTCAAATTGAAAAATATAAAACTATAAAATTATGTTTTACAGAAATATTTTAATACCTCTAGATTTATAGCCCGATTGAAATCTGTAAATTGCTATTCGTAGACATTGACAAAAGTCGAATATTTCGTGAAATTTTACCAAAATTCAACGTCAATGTTTTAAGTACTTCAAAGCAACAACTGAGGGCAATTTGGAATAGTGTTTAGGTGGAGTTTGTTCACTTTTATTAACCGTGGGTTTCCACTATTGTTAATGTACATATGTTTCGCTGACTGACATTAAAAAACTGATACTGAACCCTTAGTAAAACAAAATTCTATGAAAGTACAAAAACAATATAAAATAGTGATAAGTGATCAAGGCAAGGTATTATAGGGGGGATAACTACCGCGTTATAGAGGGGATTATTGGATATCGCTGTTTTTTCCAACATAATGAAAGAGATGACAATGTTTTCGTATAAGCAGTGGAAATGTTGATGTACATAAAGTATAGCTAACAACGTCCACTCGTCGTTTATTAGTTCGGTGGAGTTTTTGCGTTCAGATTCAGTTGAATTTATTCTCTCAATGTTATCGCCGGGGAAACAGACATCGTACCGCATAATAGACAAAGTTTCGCCAGAGTTTCACAAAAGCTTCACCGACTGTTCTTGTTGTGGAAATATAACAATTCCTACGTTCATGATAAAGTTGAAAAACAGCTTGTCATTCCGTAAAAGATATGTTGTGTAATTATAACGAATTTATGATTTTTTTGACACTTTTCATAAAACGAAATGACGAACGTTATCGCTTTTATATTTTCCTCAGAAAAGTACGTTTTCAAAGCATTTATTTTTAATACGAATTTAAATAGTTTATTGTAAAATTTCTTTGAAATTCAGGTCGTTTAATTTTGCACTCTCTTTGATAAGATCTAAATAATTCTGCACAAACTTCAACTTGTATTCTATACTAATATAATAAAGCGTAAACACACACTTCTTTGTTGCCTAAGATGTCAGCAATTACAACATATTTTTGAATCATTCTTTTTTTAATAAAAAGCCCTACACTTACATCACGCTTTAGTTTATATATCTTCACGCCATTAAACTTAGGGGGTAAATATTCTGGATAAAAACCCTAATGTGGGAGAGACCATAAGTTGCTGCCAACATCAAGGAAGCAAGATTGCCATGATTTGTCATCATGTTGTCATTTTGACATTTGCAATTGATAATTTGACAAATGTAGGTAAACAATGAAATAAAAAATTTTTAATTTCACGCGGATGAAGCCGCATGGGAACAGCTAGTTAATTTATAATTCATGTCTAACGTTGAAATAAATAAGTGTAATTTATTGATCAAACAGTTTATTAACAGATCCCAAGGAGATTTAAACTTGGTCAAAATATTTTGCAAAATTAACTTAATTGTAAACAAATACAATAAGTTATAATAAAACGAAATACGATACTTAAATATACGTAACTTAAGAAGTAAATTTGGAAAAGCCCTTCCCGTCATTATGACAAGAGGAATTACTTGAAAAACAGAATATAAATTCAATCTGTTTCGTTGAGATAATGGAAACGAGATTGCCAAAAGAGGTTCTCTCCTTATCGGATCACGAATAAGTAATAATGCGGGGAACGAGGTCAAATATAATGTCAACAGGACATTCTTAAAAAAATGTAAACTTTTATAAAAAAAAAACGAATCTAAAAATAAATATTCAATTGTAGCTCGATGAACGAAAGCCACTTATCTCTACAAATACGTAGTGGTTTATGCCATTAGATTGTGCCATATTTTTTATAATATAGGGTGGCAAAGGAACAAGCTGCACCTAAATCCGCCAAAATAGCAAAGCGACCGCTGCCCATAGACACTTGTAATTACAGATGCGTTGTCTAAGGATTTGAACTAATAACAGAATTAACTGTCATTAGTTAAATTAAACTAACACAACCAGAAAGTGTTAAGAATGGATGGCTACAAAAGAAGACGAAGACCGAAGAAAGTATGGATGGATTGTGTGAAAGAGGATATGCTTAAGGGAGTGGATTCAGATATGACGGCTGATAGAAATGTATGGAAGCAGCACATACTGTGCCGACCCTCCGTAAGGGATAAGGGCTAGTTGATGATGAACGTTAACTGTCATCAGTTACGTTTAATTCGGAAAGACGCACTGAAAAAATCGTGGTAAAAAAATAATTCGATATTTTGATAAAAATGTTATCCTCAAAAAGATTTAGTTAATGGATTCATCTCGTTTGCAGATGTTTGCTTAAATATTTCACGTTTTATGCCTAGTAATTCAAATAAGATTAAATCTCTTTCCAACAGTATATTAATGTGGGTTACACAAGCTCAACTTTACCCTTGTGGATTATACAAACTACATTTATCGAATATTCAATAAATCCCGCCTTGTGTAAGTAGAATTTATACTCAGTCGTTAAAGATTGTAACACAACAAAAGCGAAGCGTAACCATACCATATTGAAGAGAGAAAAGTAATGAATATTCATAATAGATTTATTGCCTGTCCCACAACTGGCTGATAGAGGTTCAGATAGCTTGAAAATGACGTCACTGTCAGATAAGGTAACAAAATCCGACATTTCTATCACATATGTTATACGTTGGATTGTTATCAGACAACTTACAATTTGGTGGGACAGGCTCTTAGTTTCATAATGGCTTAGATATCTGGTAAGCGTTTCGACGGAACAAAATATTATAATTCCTGAAAAATTAAAAATAAATTCATTTCTCTTTGGTATCTTTCATGGAATTGTGCTGCAGGCTTTTGGCACATTTTATTTACATCCTTTTTTTTCTTGCTGGGAAAATGCATTTACGCATCCCCCCCCCCCCATTATCAAGGGGGGTATGTGGGACTCGCCGGCCAAGAAGATGGACAATGGCCGGAACACCCACTAAATCCAGCAGTGTTCCTTCCGTCCGCCTGTGTTATGTTTTAACACAACATAACTCTCACCCGTAAGTGGGGTAGACAGAGACCACTGACCTTCATATCCTCGATAGACCTGTTTCTCTTTTACTATCTTTCGCGCCATATTTTTTTGTAAAAGCAGTTAATCTTACTATTATTATAAAAGTCAAAATTTGGATGGATGGATGTTTGATAGAAGGTATCGTCTAAACAGCTTAACGAATCTTGATGAAATTAGGCATATGTAGAGGATACCCTTGAAGAACACATAGGATACTTACTCTTGTTGTTGTTTTTTTATTCCGCACGGACGGAGACAAAAGCTAGTGTGCGAAATATTTACGTATACATAAGAAAAGTTTTTGTCATCTCTTTTTATAATAGCAAAATTACTCCTACTGTAAATCATCATCATCTTCCTCCTTATCCTACTCCCGTAGGGTCGGCGCAACGTTTTTGTTCTCCACATAACTCTATCATACGTCATCTCAGTCATAACTCCCTACTTGATCATGTCACCTTTTGCGCAATCCATCCATCTCTTTCTAGGTCTACCTCTACCGGTGTACCCTTCCACACTCATACCTAACATTCTCCTTATTACATGCGATTCATCCCTCCTCATAACATGCCCATACCATGCTAACCTTTTACTCATAAATGATTATCTAAATAATTAAAATTTGATATACGAGTTTCGTTGGAATAACTGGTTTGAATTTCAAACCGAGTCGGTTACATTTTGACGTAATACTCAAATAGGAGTAATTCCGTACATTAGTCTAGTTGGCGACCGAATAATTTGTCCACAAAATATTTCGACCGTATAGATTTTAGAGTATATGTAACCTTTATTTAGAAGTAATCGTACTATTGAATGAGATGGTTTGGAAATTGCCTAGTTGCCCTAACAAATTATTAAACATACTAGATTTCGCCCGCGATTTGGTCCGCTTGAAATTAAACAAAAAGTGAGTAACCCATGTGTTCTTCCAGACTATCCTCTACGTCTATGCCAAATTTCATCGAATCCGTTCAGCCGTTTAGCCTAACTTTACAAACATCCATCTAAACTTTCGCATTTATAATATTAGTAAGATTAAACTAAAAGACTCACTTAGTATTTTTTTTATCTAAATCCATTAAGTTCAAAGCCATTAAGTCCGTAAAACATCTTTGATATTGCGGTCATTGGGGTCATTTTTCTATACAAGACGTTTTTGCACTGAGCCATTCATTAGGGACATGTCATTAGATCAACCTTTTTACGTAAACAGGTTAATTAAATAACTTTGACCTATTTTAAATTGAATTAAGGGACTGACGTTAATTCAAAGTCTAAATTAATGACACTTTATACTGGAAAACATTTTATCTTACTAACATTATAAATTGCCGATGGCTCAGGGCTTTAAGCACTTGACTTGTACATCTACAGGTCTTGATTTCGAATCCCGCCATGTACCAATGTGATTTTTCTATTTTTCGCACTTCCCTACATAATTTACCCGACGTTCTTACGGTGAAGGAAAACATCGTGAAGCAACCTGCAGATATCGGAGAAGAAATTCAAAGATATGTGTGAAGTCAACCCGCAGTGGGCCAGCGTGGTTGACTAAGGCCTAGTCACCCTAACTTAGGGTAGGCTCCGAGCCCCTCGGTGGGGACGTAAACTGATTTAGTTTGTGTTAGTTTGCGTTAGTTTGTAGCCTAAACTGCTGGATCTGGATGAAATTTGGAATAGATGTAGATAATAGTCTGGAAGAACATAGGCTACCTAATTTCGTTTTTTTTTAATTCCTCATGAATAGAGTCTTCGGGCGAAAGCTAGTTTTTAATAAATAAATTTTAGGAATATACTGTTAAAATTTCTGTAAATTGAACAGAAAGTTCCACAGCTGCGTAAGTCAAAGTCATCATCATCAGCTTGCTCTTATCCCTTACGGAGGGTCGGCACAGTATGAGCTACTCTTCCATACATTTCTATCAGCCGTCAGATCTGAATGTACTCCCTTCTTAAGCATATCCTCTTCCACACAATCCATCCATACTTTCTTCGGTCTTCCTCTTCCTTTGTAGCCATCCACATTCAATCTTAACACTTTCTTGTTTATGTCCCCATCGTCTCGTCGCATAACATGTAACCACGCTAACCTTTTGCTTCTCAATTTAAGTTAAAGTACAGCGTTGGTAGCAAACCATTTAAGGTGACTTTGATTTGCTATCAATTGAAGAAGTCATCAAACTATACTTTACCTCTGTTATTTTTATTTTTAAATATTGACGTGAAGCAAGAATCTTGTACTCTTTTAAGGAACTTGCGTGAAAGGTTGCCAGTGAAATTTGATACTGTTAAATTTAAACAATTAGGTCATCATCAGAATGGAGGTACACCGGTAGCAGTAGAACTAGAAAAAAATGGATTGCGTGACAGGTGATCAGACCAAGAAAGGAGTGGTGACTGAGATGAGGGATGATAGAGTTATTTCGAGGACGAAAACCTGTTGTATCGTACCTACAGGAGTAGGATAAGGTAGGGAAGATGATGAGATGATGAACAGGGTCATCATAATCATGATGCCAGATAAAATGCCATACCAGATATTTTAATTAAAATGTATCTCCGTTAACAATGTAACTAACTTTGAAAATAATCAACTGTAACTAATTCCATTGTTTAATTGCGCACTCAATTCCCGTTCGCGTACAGCGCTCCACACATCGTCAAACACAATCACGTACTTGTCACGACCTAACCGTGCTGTTTATCTTGTGGCTCATTGTAAATACACGGCGCCCCTCCATTCAAATGACACAAGAGTAAACAACGTTGACTTGTAAATGAGGTCTTTCATGGTATCAAAATCTAGGTTACATTTTCTTTGCGTTATTTTTCTTCGTATTCATTTGCTGTTTATCTTTTTGAATTTATAATTAGATATTAAGGTCATTTAAGCAAGCTTCAACTGGACATATTTGTCCATTGAAAAGGACAAGAAGCGACAAGATGACTTCGTAAACGTTGGCTCACTGAGGTTACTCGATTAATAAAACATTTCAATTTATCTATATATATAAAAGAAAGTCGTGTTAGTTACATCACTTATAACTCAAGAACGGCTTTACCGATATGGCTGAAAATTGGTGAGGAGGTAGCTTAGAGCCAGGAGACGGACATAGGATACTATTTATTCCGTTCGACAGCGATGGATGGATGGATGTTTGTTAGAGTTTGTAGCCTAAACGGGTAAACGGATTTCGATGAAATTTAGTAAAGACGTGAAGGATAGTCGGGAAGAACACATAGACTACTCACTTTTGTGTTTTTTAATTCCACGCGGACGAAGTCGCGGGCGTAAGCTAGTTTATAATAAGAATAATTTAATATTTAAATTACTTGTGTGTTTATATTTAGAAGGATACGGGAACAGTTCGCAATGAAAATAATTTCAAAGCTTCACTTTTTTAAATTCTTTGATCAAAAACAGCAGTGCATTTCTTGATTACGTTTTTTACTGCATAGAGTTATTATTTAAATGGAGTTATGTTCCCTACATGTTGCCGCTAGGGTTAATTTAGACGGCGAGTGCCGCGTTTGACTTGGAAAATTTTCATAAAAAAATATTTCATTTATTTTATTCATTTTTTGTACTAACGCACAAACATCCTTATTACGCCAAGAGGAAATCATAATAAAATAATAAACGTACTAATTATAATGAATGAATAATGGAACTGTTCAGTTAGTGTGTTTGTAGGCGAAATTTTAACTATTAGTTGAACTGTTCAATTTTTTTTTTATACAATGAGATGGCAAACGAGCAAGCAGCCACCTGATTCCGCCGAAATGGCGAAGCGACCGCTGCCCATAGACATCCGCAATGGCAGATGCGTTGCCTACCCTAAATCGACGGAGGAGGAGACTCACATAAAGAGAATATTTCCCCTTCCTATGCGTCTCCTCCCCCGCCAATTCCACTTTCCCATCCAAACCGTTCCTTATAAGAAAAGGCCGGTATGGGAAGGGGACTAAAATTAGGCCTCCGGCACCACACTCATCAGACGAAACTCGGAATTGCTCCCACTTTACGCCTGTCATCTGTGTGGTCGTGGTATTGCACCGGGCGAGCCGACCCATTCGTGCGAAGATGTTAAAGCGGGCACTACCACTGTCGTTCAATTATCGTTCGAGTCTTCAATTAAACTGTCAGAACTGAGCCTATTTCCGCTGGATACAGTTCTGTTTAAGATAAATATAGAAAACAACAGATAAATAAATGTTTAAAGGAGTAACGAAACATATCTCTAACCAATTCAACCTAAAAATACAAAACCTTACAAAAGAACAAACTTCATGTAATTTTTTTTGGAATATATTTCTATATATTTTCCAATAAACGTATGCTAGGAATCCAAACACATAAACTGTTCGTCGCAGTAACTGTGAATGTGATTCCGTCGTTCCACGATCCGTCCACTCCATTTCATCCAGTATCTTCGGAATTACTCGCAGGCAACAAGCAATTCTTGTGCGTCGTTTTCTCTACACTTCATTCCCCGACGCTTCCTTTATTCGACTTGGCTGATTGAAGTACAGTCGAGGAATTTGCTGGTGTACCTTTCAAGCTAAAATCGTTTCAACGTTTTGTACAAAATTAGACGACATGGAACAATAACAAGTACGCAACCATTAAATGTACCTGTATGAAAAAAAAATCAGTCAGTTTGTTTTGTGTTATTACTAGCTTTCGCCGGCGACTCCGTCCACGTGGAATTACAAAAAACAAAAGTGGGTAGCCTAGGTGTTCTTCCAGACTATCTTCTACATCTAGACCAAATTTAATCGAAATCCGTTCTGCCGTTTAGGCTACAAACTCTCACAAACATCCATCCAACCATCCGTCCATCCATCTAAACTTTCGCATTTGTAATATTAGTATGATTGTTTGTGCGATTGATTAATACGTTATTAGTTACTAACTAACTAAAACATGGCTTTTTAATGGTGATAGAATTATTGAAATTAACCCAGCAGTTCGAGTTATTACAATACATACAAAAACATAAATCTTTCCTCTTTATAATACTACTAGCTGTTGCTCGCGACTTCGCCCGCGTGAAATTAAAAAATATAGCCTATGTTACTCACAGATAAATTACCTTTCTAAGGGTGAAAGAATTTTTTAAATCTGTCCAGTAGTTTCTGAGTTATATCAATATATACAAAAATACAAATCTTTTCTCTTTATAATATTAGTATAGATTATAGTATAGAGTAAGAAGAGGCGTAGTGTTTCTACAAGCAATTATTCTGTAGGCAGAACACCGCGGTTTTCCGCTATTGTACTTTCACACTTTTGATAGCTACGAAAGAGCCAATGGTTTTTGGCCTTGGGTCGTAGCTTCAGTATGCGATGGAACTGTTGTTTATATCGACTTAACAATACCTGAAAGTGTTTCCACTTTGCTTGTAGTCTAAATGGACTGTGTTGTTTGAAAACGTTTTACGTTTGCCACTTTTTATTGGCGTAGAATTTTGTAGGACTAAAAGTTTTGGGTACCTGTAGTTAAATGGTAGCTTTTACAAGAAATTGTGTAAATAAACTACACAAAAACTGTTTAATCTATTATATGTAACATCGATTTAATATTAAAATTGAGATTATAAATTAATAGTAGACTCTTGTTAATAATAAAACCACTGTTAACCAATCTATACTAATATAATAAAGCGTAAACACACAGTTCTTTGTTGCTTAAGATGTCAGCAATTACAGCATATTTTTTAATAATTCTTTTTTTTAATAAAAAAGCCCTACACTTACGTCATGCTTTAAGCTATATCTTTTCACGCCATTAAACTTGGGGGATAAATATTTTGGATAAAAACCCTAATGTGGGAAAGAGACCATAAGTTGCTGCCAACATCAAGGATGCAAGATTGCCATGGTTTGTCACCATGTCATGTCATTGTGACATTTGCAATTGATAATTTGACAAATGTAAACAATGAAATAAAGTTTTTATAATTTCACGCGGATGAAGCCGCATGGGAACAGCTAGTTATTAGTAATTGGTTAACAGTCGTTTTATTATTCTTTACGATTCGTTTGTTATACAAATGTTTAAAGTTTTAATTGTGCAATCAACATATTTATACACCGACAGTTGAGTTTGTACTGTAAACAACACACGCGAGTTACTTGTCAAGCCTAAATTGTTATTATAATAAATGGTTTATGTTGATTAACCTAGCTTGTAACCTATAGACAAAACTGTGACAGATGAACATGAATTACTTGAATAATTAGTAATATTAATCATATCACATTTTGTGGGGTAACACAATTGGATAAGATACGAAATGAGTATATTAGGGGAAGTTTGAGAGTAGCACCAGTGGTTGAGAAAATAAGGAGTAAAAGGTTAGCGTGGTATGGGCATGTTATGAGAAGGGATGAATCGCATGTAACAAGAAGGAAGTTAGTTATGAATGTGGAGGGGTACATCGGTAGAGGTAGACCTAGAAAGAGATGGATGGATTGCGTGAAAGGTGACATGATCAAGAAGGGAGTGATGACTGAAATGACGGATGACAGAGTTATTTGGAGGACGAAAACCCGGTGCGCCGACCCTACGGGAGTAGGATGAGGAGATGATGATGATGATCACATTTTGTTTATCATTGTTAAAACAGAAGGTTTACAACCCGAAGTTTCCGGTTCCGGTTTGTGTACATTTAAAAACGTATACATTTATTGAATACATTTGTAAATTTATACATTTTGATGCAGATAACAGTAAACTATAGGTTAAACTAACATTAATACGCGTGATAGACATTTTATTTGTCAATTAAACGTTGAATTCTGAGAGTGGCTATGTGATTCTTAAACACTTAAGCATGAGCCGCACTTAAGACTGCGGAGGATTGGGTCGACTTAAGAGGTACGGGAAAAAGACAAATAATAGGTCACGTAGAACGATTCCGAGAACGTGACTAATTATCCTTATTGTTTGATCGAGGACAGAAAACTTGTTCACGAGTTTGCTGAACTTGTTAAGGACGTACTTTGAAATAGTGTCGTTGATAATTCAATTGCAGAAACTTCTGCAGCGATGTTGTTTAATATCTCTCGGTATGTCTTGAGAAAATTGTAGTTGTCAGGAACATGGATGCAGCTATATCTTTTGTAGTTTAATTTGATGACGGCAAATAAACTGTATTAAAAACGGTCAAATTAATATAGAATGTTCGTCTAGTGAAACCAGTGAGTCAAGATAAGAAATTAAAGAGGTAATCTCTTTTTTAATACTCAACGAAATACTGTGAAGGCTTTTTGTCATTGCATTGTCCAAAGAGCCTATCACAGGCAATTGGAAATAATAGAAAATATCAGAAATCTTTAACAAAAATGTAGTCTACGTTTAAGAATATTCAATTGCTATGAAAATATTAAAGAATATTATACACTTTAAGAAATAAAAGCATGAAAGCATTTTTTATTCAATGTAAGGTTTTCTTTCGCTCTTAAGTGAGCTATTGCTGAGGCCTATATAAAATAGGTTCATAATAAATGTCTTAGCCAGGCAAACTTTTTTGTAAAAGCAGCAAAGATCTTTAATTTTTGATTCGCTTTGTCATACAATGACAATGGCCGGAATGAAAGCTTTCAAAACTTAAATGAATACTAAATGAAGTGAAATTTTAAATATCTCATATTAATCAGACTTTTGAACTTCTAGGCTTCTTTTTATGGTCAATAAATTAGCTTTTTAATTGTTAGTTTTTACTGCCGAGACCACTGTAGAAAACATATTATCTTTTTACACTTCTAGACCTAGAAAGAGATGGATGGATTGCGTGAAAGGTGACAGGATCAAGAAGGGAGTGATGACTGAGATGACGGATGACAGAGTTATTTGGAGGACGAAAACCCGGTGCGCCGACCCTACGGAAGCAGGATAAGGAGGAGGAGATGATGACTTCTCAAAACAACATAGATAAAGATGTTTTTGAATCCGGCCAATTATTAAAACACTATTTGTTCGCGTGCGGCTTCATCCGCGTGAAATTATAAAAATTGTATTTCACTATTTACCTACATTGTCATAATTATCAATTGCAAATGTCAAAATGACATGACATGATGACAAACCATGGCAACCTTGCTTCCTTGATGTTGGCAGCAACTTATGGTCTCTTTCCCACATTAGGGTTTTTATCCCAAATATTAACCCTCTAAGTTTAATGGCGTGAAAATATATAGCCTAAAGCGTGACGTAAGTGTAGGGCTTTTTATTAAAAAAAGATATTTTCAAAAACATGCTGTAATTGCTAACATTAGGCAACAAAGAAGTGTGTGTTTACGCTTTATTATATAATATTAGTATTGATTACAAGTTATACCTGATAGTACGCTTTTTACAAATGTAATAAGTTCTAATGAAAAATAGAACAAAAGTAACGTTATCCGGGATTTCGTCAACGCAGAATAAAAATTTGTTCTAAGTTTTCGCACATAAGATACCATCCATTAAAAGTGCTGTCAAAATAGATCCAGCTGTTGATGTCGTTTCGAGGATTAGCCAGAACAAAGGCAGATTTGGATAGACAGACAAAAATTTGAATAATTAAGTTTTCGTTAGAAGGCATCACGTGTATTTTTATTTTTGATGCACAGACACTTCGAGTTCTTTTATATGTATGTATGCATACAGTACATTCAAAAGTAACAAGCCTACTAACTGCTTTATACTGGATATAAATTTCAACTCCCAACTTTACTGCTTCAGTGTAACATTTTGCGCAGGGAAAGAGTTCTGTTAGGTTCAATTTATCGGGTACAAAAGCAATTTACAAAGTTTATCTAACATGTGTCGGATCCTGGTGATAGTAGGAACCTTCGCCCCGGGGGATGCAACGTTTTCTTTTAACATGTAAAGCACGTTTATTGCTCTTTGCTACTTTTTATATGTTCCTTAAATATTTAATACCAAGATCTTGTTTAACAATCTTTTTTTCCTATTAATGTTTGTTTATAAATGGGAGGAACTAATAATGTCATACTTATCTTAAAGATGGTACATATACATTGACAAATGCACTAATTTTGTTCTGATGAAATTACATTTTTAACATTGTTTCTTCTATTGTTTCAGGTTCTCTAAGGACTGACGTCATAGGGCCCAAACTAGAATGTTTAGAATAAAGAAAATAAGACATCATAAGAAATACAAAGTACGATGAAAGACATATCACAATGATAGAGGACGGCCGAGATTCTTCCAAACGAGCGTTTTGCCATCAGACAGGTTTCGTAGACGAGCCCAAGTGTTGTTTCACAAAGAAGGAAGATTCTAGATTGTTCTGTTGCCGGTGCGCGCACAAAAGACGAGCATCACCGCTTACTTGTTTAGCGATCTGCTTTCTCGTACTAACTTACAATCTACTCGGGGGATTCCTGTTCCTTGCAATCGAAGGTGGCGTGACAACTGAAGAGACATCCGTCGCCGCATCTAAACCTAATCCAACCCAGCAGGGAGGCGCTGAACTCAGATCCAAAACTGTCGAACGTCTCTGGTCTATTACTGAGGATTTAAACATTTTGTATAAAGAAAATTGGACCAAACTTGCTGCTAAAGAGTTGATGGATTTCCAGAAAGTTCTATTGCGATCGATGCACAGTTCGGAGGGAGCACATTATGATCATGGTGCTGATTACCGATGGACGTTCTCCAGCAGTTTTCTTTATGCTCTCACTCTTATCACTACTATAGGTAAGAATTTATAATCAACATAATATTTAAGAATGTAATTCATCAATGATAGAAATGAACTACAAAATTAGAAATGGTTACTTAAAACCATTGTCATCCTAGATTTTTTATAAGAGTACTAATATACATTGAAGGTTTCCCTTAGAGTCCTTAACGTTCAGAGTAACTGAAATATATGACATCAGGATTAGCAAGAAAAAATTAAATTAATATAATTTTGTAGGTATGGCCTTGAATAATAGTGAAAAATATTTTCTAATTTCAATGTGTCGTCGTGAATCTCAAGCCGAAAAATTAATATATAATTGTGTTTGAACATCACACTTTTTCTCGCAGGTCATGGAAACGTCACGCCGAAGTCAACAGTTGGGAAGATAGTTGCAGTGGCGTACGCGTGCGTCGGAATACCAATCATAATGCTGTACCTATCCACGATAGGCGAGGCTCTAGCTAGGAACTTTAGAATTCTCTACTCCAAGATATGCCCTACGAGATTTAAAAGTGGCAACTTTCACACTAAGGCTGAATGTCTCGGCCGATACTCGTTGCCGGCGCTAGAGTGTAGACAGTACGTGGACTGTGATAAAAAAGGCAAACTCGGTGAAAAACAGAAGATAACCCCGTTCCAAGCGGCGCTAAATTTAAACAGTTTAAGTGGAGGATATCACTGGACTTGTCGAGATCATACGAGAGTTCCAATAGTTTTAAGTCTATTCGTTATAGCATTGTACATAATTCTTGGGACATTCGTGTTTCATACAACAGAGAAATGGAACTTGGTAGATGGATGTTATTTCTCATTTTCTAGTCTAGCGACAATCGGTTTCGGTAATCTAAGGCCGGGACTGTACGCGGCGACGGTGTCGGCTAAAGCCGAGGATGTGGCCGTCGGTGTGTGTTGCGTGTACATTCTAGTAGGTATAGTGGTAGTGGCGATGTGCTTTAATCTAATACAGGAGGACACTAGCGCCGCACTACGGAGTGTGGCTACCCTGTGTTCAGGGGGAGGGAAATCTCGTGCGGTTCATAGCGTTGAATGCGGAGACGAGAAGCTGACCACGACAGTGGCGGTTTCCTGACGTTCAGCAGCGGCCGAGTGCGCGCCGTCTGTGTCGGGAGCGACGCGGTCTGATAGACGGCCGCAAGTCTCTTTCCGGATAGACGGCTCGAACCCGACCAAATTCAGCAGCCTACCGCGTAGGAAGACGGCTGCTCTGGGCGAGGAGAGTTTCGTGCGGGGAATCCCGGCACGCCGCTCCGCTGGCCCCGCACCCCGAAGCCTCAGCGAGCTGAATCTGAGCGGTTCTCGTCGCGATCGTACCGTTACTTTCGAAGACGATCGCGCTCTCGCTGATGACGTATTCATGTGACATTGCTATGTAATACCTATAAGGACACGATTTGTTACTTAATAAACTAATGTTTTACACGATCTTTATTTTATTTCTGGAATCCTTATTACACTAAGTTCAAACTTTAAAGCAGTGTGGACTCTGCGGGCAGTCGATCTAAAATTGCATTTATTTTCCTTAACATGAATAGAAGGGTGAGATATACAAACTGATCAAGTGCTTTTAATATGTAGGATAAGGAGGTTGGATACGTTTTCTTTTTAATTTACTTATTTCGAATTTTATATTTTGACGTTCGTTTTTTAAAATTAGATTAGTCGTAGAAAAAGAGGAAAGAAAGATGAACGACGCTTAAGACGATGTGTTTTTCTAAGACTTTGTAAATATAATAAAAATAAGTGAAACATCAAGATTTTTTTTAATTACCACGAGTCACCCCTACAAATATATCAAACTAATATTTTGTGAGGCTATCCACATAAACACCAAATTAAATCTTACTAATAATATAAATGCGAAAGTTTAGATGGATAGATGTTTGTTAGAGTTTGTGGCCTATACTACTGAGCCAATCTTGATAAAATTAGGCATAGATGTAGAGGATATTAGAAAAGACACATAAGCTACTTTTTAATTCCACGGGGACGGAGTCGCGGGCAAAAGCAGGTAAATGATAAATCTACACACGTAACAGCTTCGTAGCACGTAGCAGCTATAAATAAGGGTCTATAATTCACCATCAGTAATAAACAAGGTGACGCAGTATAAGTGGCGCTGAGTCAAGGTTGTATTTCAGTTGAAGGTTGATAGATTAACTTGTCACCAAATAGTAATCAATATCAATTTACGTCTGATCAATGTTGCTGAGGGAATCCAGATAAATGACGTATTACAACTCTTTTATATAAATTACTTACAGCGTGTATTAGTCAATCGATTGCGGTTCGAAAAAGTTTATTGGTAAGTTGTTAAAAATATACTAATGTTAGCTTTCGCCCGCGACTACGGAGTTGCGGACAGTCGCGTGGAATTAAAAAAACCAAAAGTGAGTAGCCTATGTGGTTTTCCAGACTATCCTCTACGTCTATGCCAAATATCATCGAGA
Organism: Papilio memnon; assembly: GCA_003118335.3. Lineage (NCBI taxonomy): Eukaryota > Metazoa > Arthropoda > Insecta > Lepidoptera > Papilionidae > Papilio > Papilio memnon. The sequence goes on from LD689012.1 coordinate 3,887,393, forward strand.
TCCGTTCAGCCGTTTAGGCTACAAACTCTAACAAACATCCATCCATCTAAACTTTCGCATTTATAATATTAGTAAGATAAGATTATAAAGAGGAAAGATTTGGATTTTTATATGTATTGAGATAACTTAAAAACTACTGGCCGATATCATATTTTTATTCACGGCAAGTGTATGGATAAAACAGTAAAGATATGACACGTATATTCTCACTCATGTGAAGCTGGGGTGAATCGCTAGTCTAGTATAATCTGGAGAATTAGTTACCAAGACCGTTAGCGATGACATTTATTTTCCTAAAATTCGGTGAAACGTAAAAAAATATCTGAGTTACCATGACAAGATTAGTTCATTGTGTCCGTTCGTTCGAAAGGAAAATCTGGGCGGACGCGCAAATTACGAATTACAGGCCTAAATTACAAAGTAAGATTAATGATAACTTCGTCAAAGGACAAAAGAAGCGGTAAGTAAACGATAGTATGGTCAATGATGCAGAAGTTGGAATTACCGATTGAGGCTTTACATAAACTTAGCTTGCATAGTTGCCTTTACTTGCTTATTGATCTGAACTTTTAGTTATAAACTTACAGCTTAGGCTCTTAGCGTAAAAGTAACTAGCAAATAGCTGAACACTAAAAGAAGTAGAAAAATGATGTAGAACATATTCTGGAAGAACACATAGGCAAATTAAGGCTACCATTTAAAATACCTTAAGCGGGCGCACACCTTTGACTAAATTATCGCAATCTGTTGTGCGATTGTCGCTTGTTTCGCAGCCCATTCGACTGTTTAGTTGTATAACTAAAAATCGAGTAGTGTACCTCTATATAAGCTCATAGGAATCAAAGCGGGACTGAACAGTTGTGCGATAGTTTAGTTTCAGGTATGCGCACGTTTTAATTCTTACTGAAAATGACACCCCAAAATTTCCTACTTCAACATTCTACTCGTCTTTGTTCACTAAGTGCGAAAATGTTTACATAATGTTTGACATTTTAGTTGAAAATTGAAAGAATCCGGTTTAAACTGACTTTACGCTTTCCAGTTTCATGAATTATGCATCTCGTGATCCATTCAAATAAAGTCTTTGTCGTGTTTGCGCAATTCTTATAAGAAACTCAGTCGTGTCTGGTGCTTCTTATGTTAATGATACTGTACCCGACGCAGCAGTTTGTCGACAAGTACCCGTTGCGATTTAGAATTGTTCCCTGATTAGTTTCCAAACAATTATCTATGCTAATATTATAGAGAAAAGATTTGTATTATTGTATGTATTCGATTCACGTAAAAACTACTGGGCCGATTTAAAAAAAAAATCTTTCACCATTAGAAAGGTAATTTATCTGTAAGTAACATAGGCTATGTTTTTTTTATAATTTCTCAATTTCACGCGGGCGAAATCGCGAGCAACAGCTAGTAGTAAATAAACAGATAACTAACGGACTACGTAATGTATGCAGACATTTTATGTGTTATATGCAACCCTTAAATCTTACTTCTTACTAATATTATAAATGCAAAAGCTTAGATGGATGGATGGATGGATGTTTGTTAGAGTTTGTAGACTATACGGCTGAACGGATCTGGATGAAATTTGGCATAGATGTAGAACATAGTCTGGCAGAACACATAGGCTACTTACTTTTGTTTTTTTTAATTCCACGCGGACGGAGTCGCGAGCAACAGCTAGTCTCTATATAAAATGCAAAACGTAAATAAGTAAACGTGTGCATATCCGGAGAGTTATGTACATTCGTGAGAACGTTATCGTAAAGTCATCGACAAAGCTTGTATCGTATTTGTACAGCCCTACCATGCGTAAAGTTCGATTTCGTTACGAATGTTTGTGCAAATATCAAGCAATATTTGAGATACCCCCCCTGAGGTCTTTACGTACTTACATTTTATGTTCTTAATCTGAAGAAACTAACGTTATTGTTAAATTATCAACTATAATAATAACCGTTATACTATACAATTTTGTAAATTATCTTGTACCTACGTTCAGCAGTGGAGGACCTATCGCTGACGATGATGATGATGATAATAAGACTTAGAGCCTGTCCCACCACTGGCTGATAGAGTACTAAAATCCGATATTTCCTTCCCAAATTTTATACGTTGGATTGTTATCTGCCAATTTACAAGAAATGTGAGGCAAGGCCTATAAGTACAGTACAAGGCCCTATAATACAGGCCTAATAAGTGCGAATTTTGACTTCATTCCTTAATGTGAATTGTGGGATTTTAACCATCAACCACGTGATCTGTTCCTTAATTATTAGGCTATTGTCACTTTAACAACATAACAGAAGAGCCATTACTTAAACTTTACAAAGTGTAATTCTTCAAATACGGCGAGTAAATATTTATTATTTAAACTTAACAGAATTCCGGTAAATTAAGCATTTGCGACCGACTACGGAGTAACTTAAAGTTCTCCAACAAAGTCAACAGCTTTACGTGCTTAGCAAGTAAAGGCTCCTTTTAAAAGCGCGTTAAGTAAATTGACGTGACTTAATTATGACGTTAGGTCAGGGATTTTCAATTAAACATCTTCTGAAAGTTGCCTATAAACTATTTTGCGAAGCTTAATCAAGTTAAGTATGTACAGTCGGGGAAGCTGGCGGTGGCCTTGATACAACGCAGCCTATAAATGTGTCTGGACTAAAAAAGTCGGTTCGTGACACACGGCTAGTTCCTTTTCATTAACATCTCTCCGTTTGCACTCACTGCTATCTAATTGGTTATTTGTCGGAATAGGCGGAGTGTGTCTTGTTGCAAACAAGGCAATTTTTACTGAAACGGAACACCGTTTCCCCGACTGTACATACATACGTTGAATTAAACAAAAGTGTAACAACTGAGTAATATTCAATTTAAAAATATTTTTCATGTATAGAAGAACGAGTTTATGAAAGCTATGTACGCTTCATGATGGAGAACTAAATCTCATTGGAATTGAGTTCGAAAAATTCAAACTATACGCTACGTTTGTAAACTTTTGAAATCGATAGTACAGTGCTCAGTGATGTTGAATATGACCTCGATTGCTGTTCATAGCATTCGTTTCCACCGCAGAAACCTATACAAAAACATATTGCTATCTCCGATTTTGGCGTGGAGTGTGAGAGGGATGACAATATGATGTACGAATACTCACGGATGCGGTAACTGCGTGTCTTTGTAATTGCAGTACAGTCACGTAGATCGTGGCAATTCTATCAACACGGTGCACGTGATGTTTCCACAAACAGATTATCTTACATTCTGATTTGATGTTTCGAAGTTTTGTAATTAAATTATTTTATTGGATTACAGATGGCGCTAAAGTGTTGATAGATCACGCTATTAAAATTGCTTATGATGCTATTTGATTTAAAAAGCTATTGTTATTTTTATAAATGTAAGTAATCTTAAAAATAGCATCTAACATACTTTTTGTTTAATCGAAAAAAGCGATCCAAAGGAACGTAGAAAGGCATGAAAATTTCACTTGTTTTTGATATAATAAAATTCTTGGCTACGCCTATCAAGACATGTCATAGTATTATTCACTTCAGCACCTCTTCAAGTTGGTCAGAAGTGTAGAAATAAAATTTTATTGACCCTCACTAGAACAAGGGTCTAAGGATTTATCTTACCTCAAACGTACAAATATACGGGCAATATTTCTCTCTACTGCGATTTTATTTTTCTTGGAAATGGATGACAAAAACATGAAAGCAATTTTTATTGGTATAAAAATAAGACAAGAGAAAGCTTCTCAACTTTTGCATTATACTAGACTAGCTTTCTCCCACGAGTCTGTCCGCTTGGAATTAAAAAACAAAAGTGAGCAGCCTATGTGCTCTTCCAGGCTATGATCTACATCGATGCCAAATTTCATCCAGATACGTTAAGCAGTTTAGGCTACAAACTCTATCAAACATTCATCCATCTAAACTTTCGCATTTATCATATTAGTAAATTTTTCACAAAGAGAATTTTTAATCTGTGCTATCAAGCCAGAAAGTCTAGGCATATATATTCTTTTAAATTCAAAGATAATTCCAGTATTCTCAAGTGAATATAAAACCGACACTAAAAAATAAAGGCGCCAGTTATACTTCAAGTTGTGAATTATTCATATTGCCGGCTCTAGTACTTGTACGTGTGCGCTTAGAACAATTGACATAGAAATGATACCTACATATGTTATGTGAATTCTCGCTATGTAATAATCGTTTACTAGATGTGTTTATTACATACTAGCTGATGCTCGAGACTTCGCTCGCGTGAAATTAAAAATATAGCCTATGTTACTCACAGATAAATTACCTTTCTAATGGTGAAAGAATTTTTAAAGTTGATCCAGTAGTTTTTGAGTTATTTCAATACATACAAAAATACAAAAATACAAATCTTTCCTCTTTATAATATTAGTATAGATTTACATTTATACTAGCTTTCGGAATTAAAATAAAATAAGAAGCCTTTGTTTTCTTCTAGACTATGTTCTACATCTGTGCCAAATGTCATCGAGATCCTCTGCACCGTTTAGGTAACTCTAACAAACATCCATCCATGTAAACTTGCGCATTTATAATTTTAGTATATTTCCACCAGGTTTCTTTACAGTTAATGCCCTGTAAAGAATCGAATTAAAAATTAAGAGCGGACGCACAACTGTGCGCTTGTCGATTGTTTCGCAGCAAATTTAACTGTTTAGTTGCATAACTAAAAATCGAGTAGTGTGCCTCCATATAAGCTCATAGGAATCAAAGCGAGACTAAACAGTTGTGCGATAGTTTAATTTCAGTTGTGCGCAGACTCTAAGTCAAAACGAAATAAACGCTGTAATATCTAAGCAAATACCTATCCATTTGTATAGATTAATGGGTTAAAGACATTTATAAAATACGAGCGTGGAATTTAAAAAAAAAATGGTCGTCTATAACAATCCCGCGTGTATCTACTTTTTACCAGCTACCTTCCAGCCAAAGTCCCGTCCAAATCGGTCCACTCTTTCCAGAGATAGCGATCTGGTCGCCAGTTTGACAGTGCGGAATTAAAAAAAGTAGCCTATAATATGCCCGTCCATGTCAGCTACCCTCCGGTGAAAGTCCGGTCGAATTCGACCCAGCCATTTCGGAGATTGTTAACAAAAAGTAGCATTTTTCATGTATTCCGCATTCGAATTTCGAATTAATATTCATAACGTACTTTATAAATTAAAGCCCATTCGCGAATTAATTTGAAGAGCTTAAGTTATTTACTTTTTATCGTTCATTATTAAGTGATCTACTATAAAACATGCTAAATTCGATTTATTGGATGGATAACTCTTTTTGTACACAGTGTCAAATAATCTTTCTTCATACTATTATTAACTAGCTTTCGCCCGTGTCCCATGCCGAGTGGAATTAAAAAAAAAACGAAAATATGTAGCCTACATGTTCTTCCAGACTATCCTCTACATCTATACTAAATTTCATCAAAATCCGTTCAGCCGTTTACGCTACAAACTCTATCAAACACCCATACATCTAAACTTTCGCATCTATATATATAAAAGTAAGTCGTGTTAGTTACACTATTTATAACTCAAGAACGGCATTACCGATATGGCTGTAAATTGGTGAGGAGGTAGGTTAGAGACGGACATAGGATACTATTTATTCCGTTCGACAACGATGGATGGATGGATGAATGTTTGTTAGAGTTTGTAGGCTAAACGGGTAAACGGATTTCGATGAAATTTGGTATAGACGTGGAGGATAGTCTGGAAAAACACATAGGCTACTCACTTTTGTTTTTTTTTTTAATTCCATGCGGACGGAGTCACGGGCGAAAGCTAGTTTATAATATTAGTATGATTAAAAATTTCCTTCCCTGCACATTGAACACAAATCTTGTCACGGTTGAGTCCGCGATGACAGTTTGAGTTACGTCAGCGATGCAGATATTTCCCAGAGGTACGGAGTTTAAAATAACAAGCTGCCGACAGAGATATCGAATTAAATACGACCGAAGTTATCACTTACGTCGGTTTTATTGAATTACAGCCCGAGGTTGTATGCATTTGTTATAGCTAGAAATGTATTTTATTCTAGCTAATAGGTGTGAAAAATTGTTGTAATTCGTTGTTAAACTATGATTTCTTAATTTGTTTTTTCGTTTTCATCTGTCTGTCTGGAATTGCGAAATTACGTTCCAAATTTTTAATGCGAAATTAATCTTCTTACTATAATCTATACTAATATAATAAACCGTAAACACACACTTCTTTGTTGCCTAAGATGTCAGCAATTACAACATATTTTTGAATAATTATTTGTTTAATAAAAACCCTACACTTACGTCACGCTTTAGGGTATATATTTTCACGCCATTAAACTTAGGGGATAAATATTCTGGATAAAAACCCTAATGTGGGAAAGAGATCATAAGTTGCTGCCAACATCAAGAAAGCAAGGTTGCCATGATTTGTCATCATGTCATTACATTTTGACATTCGCAATTGATAATTTGACAAATGTAGGTAAACAATGAAATATTTTTTTTATAATTTCATGCGGATGAAGCCGCAAGGGAACAGCTAGTAATATTATAAATGCGAAAGTTTAGATGGACTGAAGTTTATAACGGTTTTTTTGTAACTGCTGAACGGATCTCGATGAAATTTGGCATAGATGTAGAGGATAGTCTAGAGCTCTAGAAGAACATTTAGGTTACTTGCCTTTTTTTAATTCCGTGCTGACGGAGTAGCGGGCAAAACTAGTAATATTATAAGTGCGAAACTTTAGATGGATGGATGTTTATTAGAGTTTGTCAATGAAATTTGGCATAGATGTAGAGGATAGTCTAGAAGAACATTTGGACAACTTAATTTTGTTTTTTTTTGCTGACGGAGTCTCGGACAAAAGTTGGTATTATATGAATAATAATGACTCAATGCGACATAGTGAAGTGGTATATTCTACTTGGATATTTTCTATGTTCTTTACTGTACATCTTATTGGTATTATCTTCGCTATAATAATGTTATTATACGAGGAAATTGCCACGAAATAGGGTGATAAAGTTGTAAAAAAAACGGTAAAGCTGAATAGCATTAAGGAAACTAAATTTACATAAAACAAGAGAAAGGCCGCTATATATAAGATTGAATTAACCGCGGGCTTTAAGCGACGCCGTATTTTTATATGGAAATCGTTTCTGTTTTACGACTCGAAGCTTTAAAGCACTTTATAGCTTGAATTAATAAAATAGTTTAGTTGTAACTTAAACCAAAATTTTAGAGGTCGAACTATAAAAACTTAGTTGTTTAAATGACATAACAAAACCTATGATATTCAAGTTCTCTTAAGTTTGTTTTTTTAATTTACTCTTTGTTTCTTTCCTGTTTCCAGACAGAAATATGTTTCTCTTCCATTGTATTTTAAGATGAATTTCATATCAGACGAGTATCGAAAACTCTTGTTAAATTTTTCCACTCTACTGAACTATAATATGAAATGTACGTATTACGAAAACGTTCTCACAAATATCCATGACTATCTTTCGCCCGCGATTCCGTCCGCGAGGTATTAAAAAAAACAAAAGTCAGTAGCTATGTGTTCTTCCAGACTATGTTCTACATCTATGCCAAATTTAATCGAGATCCGTTCAGCTGTTTAGGCTACAAACTCTAACATCCATCCATCTACACTTTCGCATTTATAATAGTAAGATAAGACTTTTGATGAATACTAGAACATTTTTTATTCTCATGTAGATTCAATTTAATTAGACCATATTACAACTAATAATATCATCCCTCATCATTAGCTATACGTCCGCATTGAGGGGCTTGTAGCCCTATGTTAGGGATGATTAGACTATAGTCAATTAGACTGGCCCACTGCGGATTGGTAGACTCAAAAGATTTAACAAAAATAAAGAAAGAAAAATGTTTTTCAACGTAATCTGAATGAAAAATTTTCGTTGAAACTGCGCAAAGTAGTGTTTTTAATTTAAAAGTTTAAGGTAACGTTAGAAAGTTGTTGGTTAACTGGAATAACATTTTGTAGAACATGTTTAATGCATTGCAGTTGTTTTTTGTACAGCGAAAAAAACGCCGCATGTTGGCTTTTCTTTGCCGTTTACATTTCCTGTTTTATCTCGCTACAAACACAAAACATGAATCAGCGTTGTGTTCAGTATATGTATTTATTCGCTTACAAAGCAAAACATTCGTATGGTGAAGTATAAAATACACATTTTTTACATCAGTATTTAGAACAAATAGATAATTCCAATGTAAATTACTCTATGTTAACACAGATATCTATAAATGGATAGGTTTAGTTTCGTACCCACTCATACGCGCCTTTCAAGTTTCTCACAGTTAATTCTATCTCTACTATAAGGTTGGACCCTCACCAACGTTACCAAATACCATCAGCATCAAAATGGTGAAAAATCAAATATTAACAAAATACTGCGGCTTATAGCCTATCTATTTATATAGATCAGTGTATGAAAAGCAACATTTATACAGGTCAGACCTTAAATCTAAATAATTTTGTCTCTACTTGTCTATATGTACAGTCTTATTTACCATCTGTATATGTAATAAATCGTAGACTTCCTTTATGTCTAAACTGTTGATTAGCTGTTGCTTGCTATTTCGTCCACGTGAAATTATAAAATAATAAAAAATATAGCTTATGTTACTCACTGATAACGTAGTATTTTAATGGTGATTTTTGAAATCGGCCCAGTAGTTTTTGACTTATTTCAATACATAAAAATATACAAATCTTTCCTCTTTATAACATTAGCATAGATTCCGAAAGAATTAAGAAGCAATCAAAGAAATCAAAACAATCAAAAGTCATTAGCAAAGACTGATTAAGTACAAGACAAACAGCATCCTAATTTTAGTGATTATCAACAAAGAAAAACGCTCGCAGCAAAAATGAAAGGACAAATTGAATTTGTCGCCGGCCGCTAAGATTACGGCTCAAATGATCGATGCTTTTCAAACGAATTTCCATGAAATCTCGCCGTTCCAGTGACGAGTCCATTAGATTCCAATTTAGCTTGAATGATTTATGTACTGGATGTAAAATAGCCCACGATAGCGGTGTTAAACATTTATTAAGTACGTTTTTCACTTCGTTTGTCATTATTCTTAAATACTTTTTTTATATTAGCAGTTGGCAAACGAACAAGCGGCTACCTTAATCCGCTGAAATAGCGAAGCGACCGCTGCTCATACATCCGCAATTACTGATGCGTTACCTACCCTTAACCGACGGAAGAGGAGACGCACATAAACTTGATATTTGCCCTCCCTATGCGTCTTCTCCGCCGTCATATACACTTTTACTTCCCATCCTATCCTCTTAAGAAAAAGGATGGAATGGAAAAGGGACTAAAATTAGACCTACGGCATCACACTCATCAGACGAAACGCGGAATTGGTTCCACTTCACGCCTGTCTTCTGTGTGGTCGTGGTATTACACCGAGCAAGCCGGCCCATTCGTGCGAAGTTGCTACAGCGTGTTCTACCACTGTTAATAAATACGAAAAATAAGTGACATTTCAAGAGCAAAGTCTCTTAAAATGTTGAAAATAAGCCAGCCAGTTAACAATAATAACCAGCCGAAAACCAGCGCACGAACGGCTTAGTCCGTCCTGCATACGCTGGCTACCTTTTGTCACAATTTTGTATTATTATGTGTTTAGAATAACTCCGTGTTATTCAATGTTACTGTGTCTAAAAGGGAGGCCACAAATACTAATTTATAAATCATTGATTATGTTATTGAATTAAATCATTATTTTAATTTACTTGAGATTGGATTGTGCTAAGAACAATATATTTTTGTACACCGCAGTGTTTTTAATTAAAACTTGAACCTTTTAAATTAAACAAACCTCTCACGTCAATCACAAACAGTTTGTAGCGACGTGACCTTACACGTCGCTTCTGCCCGCGACTTCGCGGAATTAAAAAAAATCTAGTTATAAATATAACCTATACTCAGTGATAATGTTGCTTTATTAAGACAAAAGAATTCTTTAAATCAGTCCAGTAGTTTTTGAGTTTATTCGTTGAACACAAAACTATAATACAAAAACTCAAATCTTTCCCCTTCATAATATTAATATAGATTAATTAATGTCAACAATTTTTCATATTCCGAAGTATGAAATTATTTTTAATTTATTTTCTACTAGCTGTTGCCCGAGACTTTATCCACGCAATATTAAGATAAAGTAGCCTATAATATGCCCGTCTACAGCTACCCTTCAGTGACGGTCCAGTCGAAATCGGCACTGCCGTTTCGGAGATTACCCGGAACAAACGCGGCTTGCGGACAGACAGACAGACAAAATAATTTTAAATTCGATTTTCGTTATCAGCAACGCAAATACATCATCTTCCCAAAATCTGGAATTTTTCTTTTGATATCACAAACACACTATAATTTTATTATATGTATAAGTAATTTCCTGGATACAAAAAAAGCCTTGAAAAATGTGTATTTAATGTGGCAACACGCTTTGCAATTACCAACACAAATCTCCCTTTAGAACAAAAAATGCAAATACATCTGGTTATCTACAAAGTAATAAAACAAAAATAAGTCAAACTCGCTTTTGTGACATAAAAGTGTAATGTCATACGTACACAATGGATTCACTGTCCGATGTGGTGTAAATTTTATTTTCTAACAGAGTACCTCCCTGACAAACAGCCCCCAGGTACGGACTCGACTAATATTTGCACCCGCGCAGCTAACGCGGGGATCGAGCGACTAAATAAATAAAACTTTAGTTGGCTCTTAAAAAGTTTACCTTTTATTTAGACCAGCTTTGAAAATTAAAAAAAAATCACCTTCATTGCTTATCAACGAAAGTAATTTATACAATAACCAGCCTTCGGAATAGCGTACAGAATTAAAAAAAAACTTGTTAGGGGGCCTATGTGATCTTCCAGACTACATTTATGCCAAGCAATGAGAACCGTCCAGCAGTTTAGGCTACAAACTCTAATAAACATCCTACCATCTAAACATTTGCATTTATTATTATCATACTAATATTATTAATGTGAAAGTTTAGATGGATGGATGTTTGTTAGAGTTTGTAGCCTAAACTGTTGAACGGATCTCAATGAAATTTGGTATAGATGTAGAGGATAGTCTGGAAGAACACATAGGCGACTTGATTTTTTTTAATACCACGTCAACGGAGTCGTGTGCGAAAGCTATTTAAGATATAGATGAAAGATTATGATAGATCGATTAGTTCAACATTTTTCAAGCAAAAAATAACTAGAATATAAAGAAAAAGACAGATAACATCATCAGCATCAGGAAATCTTTACAGAGTTATTGCGGGGGGATGCTTGTTACAGTCATAAACTAGACAAATGGGCAATTTGAGTTCTTGATACGAATTTAATGTGCAATTACATTCAAAGGAAGGAAAGTTTCAAAGACAAATGAAGACGCCGTTCAAATTGCCCATAATTTTGGCAACCGCTACTGAATTATCAAATTGGATTTAAAGAGCTTTATCTAGTTTATACTAATATAATAAAGCGTAAACACACACTCCTTTGTTGCCTAAGATGTCAGCAATTACAGCATATTTTTGAATAATTCTTTTTTTAATAAAAAGCCCTGCACTTACGTCACGCTTTAGGCTACATATTTTTACTCCATTAAACTTAGGGGGTAAATATTATGGAGAAAAACCCTAATGTGGGAAAGAGACCACAAGTTGCTGCCAACATCAAGGAAGCAAGATTGCCATGGTTGGTCATGTCATGTCATTTTGACATTTGCAATTGATAATTTGACAAATGTGGGTAAACAATGAAATAAAATATTTATAATTTCACGTGGATGAAGCCGCAAGGGAACAGCTAGTTATTTATACATTTACAAACAGGAATATGAAACATTTTTATGTATTATTGATTTTTTTCTGATACTTGAAGTAAAAGTAAACGGAAATTTATTCGAAACCTACTTGAAAAAACATTCACAATTTACAATTCCTGTTCAAATTATTCGTTTAGTTCTTAAATACCACTAGCTGTTGCTAGCGACTTCGCCTGCGTGAAATTAAATTGCCTTTCTAATGGTGAAATAATTTTTAAAATCGGCCCAGTAGTTTTTGAATTATTTCGATATATATAAAAATACAAATCTTTCCTCTTAATATTAGTATAGTTTTGAGGAAGATCGAAGATAGTATGTAATTGTGTGAAAGAGGATTAAGAATTGAGTTATGCTTAAGAAGGTAGTGAATTAAGATATGAGGACTAATAGAAATGTATGGAAGAGTACATACTGTGCCGACCCTCCGTAGGGATAAGGGCTAATTTATTAGTGTTCAAAAAATATTTTCTAGAGTTCCTTGCTTCCATTTTCATTATTAAAACGGATGACGTTAAGAAATGTTTTTCAAAATATCACACGCATAAAAAAATATCAAATCACGCAACATCAGTGACTTCTCTGAAAGCACTTACATGAATTCGCACTTACGCGGTATAAATAGAACATAAGAAAGGTATTTAATAATAAAAACTTCCTTAGAATTATTACTAATCTTATTTATTACTATATTTCGTTATATACCTTATATCTTTACTTAATATAATAAAGCGTAAACACACACTTCTTTGTTACCTAAGATGTCAGCAATTACAGCATATTTTTGAATAATTATTTTTTTAATAAAAAGCCCTACAAGTACGTCAGGCTTTGGGCTATATATTTTCACGCTATTAAACTTAGGGTGTAAATATTTTGGATAAAATCCCTAATGTGGGAAAGAAATCATAAGTAGCTGCCAACATCAAGGAAGCATGATTGCCATGGTTTGTCATCATGTCATGTCATTTTGACATTTGCAATTGATATTAATTTGACAATTGATTTGACAAATGTAAACAATAAATTAAAATTTTTGATAATTTCATGCGGATGAAGCCGCACGGGAACAGCTAGTTTTAATTATAAAAATTAAATCGATTATTTGACTGCAGTCATTTAAATAGAGAAAATAGAGGCGCTGTTATCGCTGTTTGTTCTCTCAGGACATATGTAGAACCCATAAAATATATTGGCTTTTGCTCGCGATTTCGTCCGCGGGGAATTAAAAACATTGTAACATGCCTGTCAGTGATAACGTAGCTTTAATGGCGAAAGAATTTTTCAAATCGGCCTTGTAGTTTTTGAGTTATTTCAATACATATATAAATGTTTCCTTTTTATAATATTAGTAGAGATAAAACTTCCGAGGCTTAATAAGCAACCACTGCCTTATAATTTCAGTTGTCACGTGAAACCTAGTAATTTTAGTTAGTAGAGTAGTTTTTATTTTAATTAAATATTTGTGACTGATATAATTTCTTGGAATAGTATCTACTAAGTTACCTTTTACATAACGTGCCAACTAAGCACGGGTATGCACCCTAGTGGTAGACTCTTAAACAATATTTGCATAGAGTTACAAGGTTAAGAGAGATACTTGTTTCTCTGATAGACGTAAGAGGCCAAGGAGATTGTTTGTGTTTCAACTCGAATACGACTCTTGAGATTTTTAAAATAAGAAATGTGTTCTTGCTGTTGAGAATAGAATAAAATGAATTTTATCTCTTATGTAGGATGTTATGTACTGGCGTCATTTAAGTTATGTCAATCACTGTACAGTCAATGTAACAATAGCTTTTTTATATACAATAAGCTGGGAAACGAGCAAGCGGCCACCTAATTTCGCCGAAATGACGAAGCGACCGCTGCCCATAGACATCTGCAATTGCAGATGCGTTGCCTACCCTAAATCGACGGAGGAGGAGACGCACATTAAGAGGATATTTCCCCTTCCTATGCATCTCGTCCGCCGTCAAATCCACTTTCCCGTCGAATCCTTTCCTTATAAAAAAGGGTGGAACGGAAATGGGACTAAAATTGGGCCACCGGCACACCACACTCATCTGACGAAACGCGGAATTGCTTCCACTTCACGCCTGTCTTCTGTGTGGTCGTGGTATTGCACCGGGCGAGCCGACCCATTCGTGCTAAGATGTTAAAGCGGGCTCTACCACTGTTAAATTAAAATAGCTAATCTATACTAATATTATAAAGAGGAAAGATTTGTATTTTTGTATTTTTGTATGTATTGAAATAACTCCAAAACTACTGGGCCGATTCTTAAAATTCTTTCACCGTTAGAAAGGTAATTTATCTGTGAGTAACATAGGCCATTTTTTTTTAATTTTACGCGGGCGAAGTCGCGAGCAACAGCTAGTAGTCTATAAATGTTACGGACAACTGATCTCAAGCTATTTAACTGTTACCACTAAACATATCCTAATAGAAGTTTAAAGCTTAGTTAAGGGGTAGCAAACCTTTACGTATGAACGTGTTAATTAAGAGACATTTGACTAAACTATCGCACAACTGTTGGCGATTGTCGATTGTTTCGCAATCAATTCAACTGTTTAGTTGCACAACTAAAAATCGAGTAGTATCACCTCCATATAAGCTGTGCTCTTTATTCAAAGTTGTGCACGCGTTCTTACAATTACTTCTATAATTTTTATTTCACATCTTTTTTTTGTAACGGTAGTTAAATTTTGTGTTCAGAGGTGGTCCAAATATATTATTCCATTTGTTCGCTATCTCTGGCTTAGTTGACTGGTTATAAAAACATAAGTAAATTCAAATAATCTGCTAATCATCTCCGTATTAATGTAATATTTTATATGAAAAATCCCAGAGCACCGTCCTTTAGTAAATCATAAATCATTTCACCTAAATTAGAATCCAATGGAGTCGTTACATTTACGATGAAAATTTTCATGGAAATAAGTTTGAAAAGCATCGATTATTTGAGGCGTAATCTTAGTGTCCGACGTTGAATTGAATTTGTTCGCTCAATTTCGGAGTCGCTTTCAAGACTCTTATAAATTACTTACCCTAAAATGAGTTGTCTATTTCATTGTGGATTTTATTACGAGATTTTAGAGAAGTGTCTTAATCTTTGACGTTCTTATTTTTGAATCATTATTCTTCTTAAAAATAACAGGAAAACATGCACTTGTTGTTGTTTAAGAGATGGATTGTATGATGGATTAAGAAGGGCGATGACTGAATTGACGAAATCTATATTAATATAGACTATGACTATATTAATATAGACCAGCGTGCTTGACTATGGCCTAGTCACCCTAAGTTTAGGGTAGGCTCCGAGCCCCTCGGTGGGGACGTATAGTGAGTTGGTGATGATATTAATATAATAAAGCGTAAACACACACTTCTTTGTTGCCTAAGATGTCACCAATTACAGCATATTTTTGAATAATTCTTTTATTAATAAAAAGCCCTACACTTACGTCACGCTTTAGGCTATATATTTTCAGGCTATTAAACTTAGAGGTTAATATTTTGGATAAAAACCCTAATGTGGGAAAAAGATCATAAGTTGCTGCCAACATCAAGGAAGCAAATTTGCCATGGTTTGTCATCATGTCATGTCATTTTGACATTTGCAATTGATAATTTGACAAATGTAAACAATAAAATAAAGTTTTTATAATTTCACTCGGATGAAGCCGCACGCGAACAGCTAGTATAGAATAATTTAGACTACGAAAACTACGGCACCGACTCTACGTAAATAAGATAAGGAGGGTTGATGTACTCAGAACATATAGTCATCCTTCTTATTTCCTTTACAAAGACAATAACAACTATATAATGTGTCAACTATCTCTGTCTAACGCATAGTGCAATTCATAATGTCCTAAGGTGTTGTTCATTAATGTGCGAGCTAATTAGCTCAACACAGAGAGTAACAATACGTGTTCTCTCACACTTTATGTAGCCCGTGTATGTTAGTGCTAAAAGTTATGTTTACTACGGGTTTCCATTGTCTAAATACTTGTATGTAATACTTCATGCTATTACATGTTTGTGTACAATTAAGTCGGATTTTTAAGTCGTTAAAATTATGTTCTACTATGATTTAGGTTTTCATTTTTGTCAGCAAATCGTCGAGACTATTTAATATTTTCGAAAAACTAGCTCTGAGATTAAGCGAAATATTTCTTTAACGCATAGATATAAAATTGAGGCTATATTTAATTTAGCACGGACTAATGCAATTAACGCTGCCCCTTTTAAAAACAGTTCAACGAACTTAAACGTCTAGTGGTTTTCGTATTAATTAAAATTATAATGAGACAAACGCGTTCGGGTCTCATTCGTTAAACAGTTAAATAGAAAAGACTCGGTTAATGAAGAACGAGACTTCATTTTGTAATGAATGAATTACTAAAGTCTATTGTGGTAAAGAAAAAACATAAATCTAATTCAGAAATACCTTAAGATCTGTTTCCACTGGCGTGATTATAACACTTATAAATAGTAAATATAGTTTCACATTATTTTATTTCCAGTTTTCAGAGAAGAATTCTAAGCTATTCTATTGAGTACTAGCTGTTGCTCGTGACTTCAGCCATGTGGTATTAAAATTAAAGTAAAAAAAACATACCTATATTTTATTACTCACTGATAACATACCATCTTAATGGTGAAAGAATTTTTGAAATCGACCCAGTTGTTTTTTTAAATATTTCAATACATACAAAAATACAAATCTTTCCTTTTATAGTATAGACTAGCTGTTGCCCGCGACTTCGTTCACGCAATATTAAGATAAAACAGTAGCCTATAATATGCCCGTTTATGTCAGCTATCCTTCAGAGGAAGTTCGGTCGACATCGGCCAAGCCGTTTCGGAGATTACCCGGGATAAACGCGGCTTGCGGACAGACAGACAGACAGACAAAAAAAAATTAAATGCGATTTTCGTTATCAGCAACACAAATACATCATCTTCCCGAAATCTGGAATATTTCTTTCGATATTATAAACAGAGACTGCAATTTTTTATATGTATAGAAGATACCGAGCGCAAGTTTTTGTCGTAGCGATTGAACTAAAGTGGCTAATTAATCATTATCTGTGCCACCTCGTGAAGGGTCACTCATTAATTACATGGTGGCAGGCCGGTCGCGGACAAAAGCTACCCGACGTGACAACGCGGAATGTTCGAAACCCATTAAAAATGCTCCAAGCAATTAGGGACTTAAATAGCTAAATTGGTAACATCTTACTAATATTATAAATGCGAAAGTTTAGATGAATGTATGTTAGAGTTAATAGCCTAAATGGCTGAACGGATTTGGATGAAATTTGGCAAAGATGTAGAGCATAGCCTAAAAGAACATAATTTTTTTTAATTCCACGCCAACGGAGACGCGACGCAAGCTAGTTAGACTATAAATGCGTAGAGAAAATGGGTACATAAACATGAAAATAATCAAATCGGAAACAGCTATTCAATTAGAAGACCGAAGAATGGGGATGTGAATAATCGTATGAACTAGTACATACTGCACCAACCTTCTGTAGGGAAAGGGCATGTTTATGGTGTGTTTCTGGAGAGATAAAAGGTTAAACACACATTCACAAATATGAGTAGGAAAAATCCTTGACTTCACATTGTTCCTGAGACTAATTTAGCCACTTGTCCATTTGGTCCTCTAAAAATTCATCGTTCAGCATTTAGTCTCCTTCTCTTGGATTAAAACACTTAATGCGGAACGAACGTGACTTATTGTCCTTTGCGTCGAACAATAGGAAAGCTTTGAAGTGATCTGACAAAGGATTTAAAATAGAATCCTGTCTCGACATCTTGCGTCATTTAACAGTAGGCTAGCTATTTTTGAATACTTTTAATTGACAAACTTCACTTGTAGTATATCTATACTAATATAATAAAGCGTAAACACACACTTCTTTGCTGCCTAAGATGTCAGCAATTACAACATATTTTTGAATAATTATGTTTTTAATAAAAAACCCTACACTTACGTCACGCTTTAGGCTATATATTTTCACGCTATTAAACTTAGGGGGTAAATGTTTTGGATAAAAACACTAATGTGGGAAAGAGACCATAAGTTGCTGCCAACATCAAGGAAGCAAGATTGCCATGGTTTGTCATTTTGACATTTGCAATTGATAATTTGACAAATGTAGGTAAACAATGAAATAAAGTTTTTATAATTTCACGCGGACGAAGCCGCACGGGAACATATAGTTTATAATAGAAATGGTGCAAGTCACTGCAGACTAAATATTAAAACTGCAATGACCAGGTTAAATACCTGCTATTTTGATAGAAATCATATCCCCATCGACTTCTTTAACTTACATGCACGCGGTAACAAAATCAAATATACTGCTAGGTTTAACAGTGGTAGAGCCCGCTTTAACATCTGTGCACGAATGGGTCGGCTCGCCCGGTGTAATACCACAACCACACAGAAGACAGGCGTGAAGTGGAACCAATTCCGACTTTCGTCAGATGAGTATGGTGCCGGAAGTCTCATTTTAGTCCCTTTTCCTTTCCACCCTTTTCTTAAGAGGAAAGGATGGGAAGGAAAAGTGGATTTGCCAGCGGCGGAGACGCATTAGAAGGGGAAATATCCAGTTTATGTGCGTGTCCTCTTCCGTCGGTTAAGGGTATGCAACGCATCAGAAATTGCGGATGTCCTTTGCCATTTCCGCGGATTCAGGTTTACTCATACCTGTAGCTGGCACGTCCCAGTAGCCTGTGCAAGTGTGTCAACTACAAGGCCAATATTGGTCCAACATTAGATAAAGTTAATAACAATTTAGATGTAAGAAAATCCATACAAAATAGGCTCGCTTTAAATTGAGTAAATTCGCATGTTTTTGAATGTTTGAATTCCTTTAAAATTGAGCAATCATTTACTTATAAAAACAGATTGCGCAGTTTTGTCCAAAAAGCTTCTGTGTGCCGGATAATTGTAAACTTTTGCTCCTAACACTTTGATCAATTAAAGCTCGAAAACCTTTCTCTATTTAAGTTTCGTATTATCAAAGTCAAAGCTAAGTTAGTAAAGTAGTAAAGCCCTTATTAGCTGTAAGGTTTTACTTAAAATTAACTTCTCTGAACATAATTTTACCCAGTTCCTAAACTTCTGAAGATTGTTTTCGCATTCATTATTTAGAACCTATTTTACGCAGTTATTACTATTCAAATATTCAGCTCTGTTCTCAGAAAATAAGCCTGAAAACACATGTATACATAGATAAAATAACTTTGATTAAAGAAAACAAAAAGAACATCGTAAAAAATGTTTAAAAGAAAAAAAACCCAACGAGTGTGATTCGGCTAATAAAAATAAAACACAAAACAAGTCATAAGACTGTCACAGTCCAACAAGGATTTTAACACACTTTTTGATATTACCAAGTGGCATCTGAAGCTACAATACCAACATAAATCCTACTTCAGTCCACCGGGTCAGATAACTTTGTCACACTATGTCAACAACCGCATATTATCAATTCATTGACTTTGAAGCTTGTATCTAAAGGTGCTCGTTAAATATTGATGTATAAGAAAACTTTCGGTATGACGAAATGTTTGTTTAGGACAACCTTTATCTTGATGTGCGGGTAACAAGAAACTTCACTTTGGTTTTGATTCATCAAAAGTGTATATGAAGTTAGACCTCGCAAACTACAGACTTTTTATCGGCTAATAGTTTTGATCAGGTTTGTCGAATCCAAATATAATCGGTGTAATGTTTAAATATTTGGTTATACTGATCAAGCGCTTTATTAAATTATCGGCGATAAAAGTCTATAGCTTTCGAGGTCTCTCATTTAAAATGACTTGCATAAATGTTAAACCAAAAAGTTAAAAATGCAACCACTATACTAAGTGGTAGATTTTTTTTAAATTATAACTACTTCATGATAATTAATTACTTACAAATGAGAATAAACGCTCGCATTGAATCGGCAATAAAAGGCCCTAGGCACCCTCTCAGATTACGGGGTGATTGCTATTTTAATTATAAATTAATACCTTTAATTGGAGTAAATAAAAATGGTGGTGAAAAGTAGAATTAGTTACAAAACACCCGATGTCTATTCAAATTATCTTTAGTAATAATATTACGACGAAATCGGCGAACTGTAAAATACATTATTTTGTAGCCATTCGAATAGATGTAACACGGCGACATCGAATCGCAAATAAGTAAACGAAAAAGTAAGAATAAATGGAAAAATTTATTCCGCAAAAACATATTGCTATCTCAGTCGTTTTTAAAAGGAATGATAAGGATGACAACATGTTCCGATACAGGTGATTCGATAGTGGAAATCCACACTAATGTGACTCTTCAATATGCCATTTTCTCCGCGTAGTATTGCCAGAGTATGTAGTCTTCCATACATCTCTATGAGCCGTCATATCTGAATCAAATCCCTTCTTAAGCATATCCTCTTTCACAATCCAAACTTTCTTCGGTCTTCGGAAGAAGTCGCTGTGGTGCGACTTCTTCCGCGTGGAAATAAAAAAAAATCTCTTTATAGCCTATATGATACTCAGTGATAATTTTTCAAATCGGTCCAGTAGTTTTTGAGTTTATTAGTTACATAAATATATAAATGTTTTCTCTTTATAATATTACCAAGAGGCACATCTTTGACTAAACTATCGCACAACAGTTGTGACATTGTCGATTGTTTCGCAGCTTATTCAACTGTTTATTTGCACAACTAAAAATGGAGTAGTGTGCGCACCATATAGCTCATAGGAATCAAAGCGAGACTAAACAGTTGTGCGATAGTTTAGTCAAAGGTGTGCTCTCTAAACGACGATATGGAGATGTATATACCAAATTCATAAAATAACTTGAAAAAGTATTAAGTAAGGAAATATAGCATGAAAACTTTGTTAGTACTAACATAATCACAGTCTAAACTGTTATTAGTTGTTCAAACAGCGACCATAAATGAACACAAATGGTCAACAACTTCAGGTAAAGGTTAATTAATAGGTAATAAAGGTAAATTGGTAAAGTTTTCATCTATGTTGTCCTGATGTTTATTACAGCTAACGCGTGTCGCGTAAACTTTGATATTAATTAGGCTCTGTTTATATCACTAGCAAATTATAATATTGTTAACCACAATTGATTAATTTTATTAATTAAATACTAGCATAACTCACGACGTTGTTCGCGTGGAATTAAAAAACAATAAAAGATATATCCTATGTTATTCACTGATAACGTAGCTTTTTAACGGTGAAAGATTTTTTGAAATCGGCCCAGTAGTTTTTGAGTTATTTCAATACATACAAATATACAAATCTTTCCAAATTTTTGAAATGTCCTGTTCTGTCAATGTTCTTCGTCCAATTTTTTCGCGAAATTATCAATTTTAATTTATTTAATTGGACTTGTTTCTGACAACGAGAACGAATAACAAAATCCATTAGTTACTTTTCTCTGAGAAACAAAAACCAATAAAAAAAACTCTTAAGCGTTGAAAAGCTTTTTTAATGGATGACTCTGAAATATTTCATTACAATGAGTCAAGTAGATGAAATATTTATTTTCTGTTTAAATATTAGCAGATGTTATTATTAATATGACTTTATCTTAGAAAATATCTATCTATACTAATATTATAAAGGGGAAAGATTTGGATTTTTGTATGTATTGAAATAACTCAAAAACTACTGGGCCGATTTTAAAAATTCTTTCACCGTTAGAGAGGTAATTTATCCGTGAGTAACATAGGATATATTTATATATACGCGGGCGAAGTCGCGAGCAACAGCTAGTTAAATAATATGTTTGAAAAATTATTTTAACAGAATAAAAACAACCAACCTATTTTGTAAACTAAACTTCTAAGAAATATAATATTAAAAACTTCCGTATTCTTCAACAAACCTTGAATAGCTTTCATAACCTTTTCCCGGATTTATGTCTCGTAAGCTTATTCCGACAAAGGTTCAGTTTGTACACAAGTCCAGATGTAAGTGTTTTGGAAATGTTCGCTTTTTTATCTATACATATAATAAAATTAGAGTGTCTGTTTGTATCAAAAGGAAAATTCCAGATTTCGAGAAGATGATATATTTGCGTTGCTGATAACGAAAATCACATTAATTTTTTTTTGTCTGTCTGTCTGCCTGTCTGCAAGCCGCGTTTGATCGAAGTAATCTCCGAAACGGCTAGGTCGATTTCGACCGAACTTTCACTGAAGGGTAGCTGACATAGCTGGGCATATTATAGGCTACTTTTTATCATACTATTGCGTGGATGAAGTCGGGGGCAACAGCTAGTACCAAATATTTGTCTCAGATGATACAAGAAATAATATTTTACTAAAACATTTTGTGCTGTTATCTGCCAAATAGTGGAAAGGTTTTAAATAGGAAACACTTTAAATAATCAGAATAAACTCCATTCAAATTTTAACGTCTGTCAGATTGTAAGCGATACTTACGAACGAAGTGCCGTTTTAATATTCGGCTGTTAACTTGATAATATGTACGAAAAATATACAGTTTTTCAGGTTTAATAGTTTCGTATTTCTTCATTTCTGTTGTATATGTAGGCGCATAATCTATGTGCGTTAAAGAACGGCTGCTGCGCCAGCTGTCAGTGTGACAGAG
>LD689013.1:7888-21080 GCA_003118335.3 Papilio memnon
AATGTGTTTTAGAAAATTTACGACTTATATGGTGGGTTTCTTGTTTTTGTCGAACGTAGGTATCTAAGGTAAGCAGGAACCAGGATATAAGGCTATAGGTTTGGGATGATGTCATTAAAATTCTTTTATAGGTAAAAAAACATCGTAAGATTTAATAACAAATGTTAAATAATATTAAAGTATACAAATATTTTTCAGGCTTGTCCTTAAAGGCATTTTAAAAGCAATTGAATCGCATACAACTTGACTTAGCTCTTTCAAAATACGTATATTCCTGAAACAATCGAAGATTTATTTTTTATAAGTTCATTGAATAACTTAACAATATCAATTGCGCAAAATCTATTACCATCAAGAAAGTAGCAGCCAATAGGAGGGCTTTGTGTTTGGGCTGCACAGCAGTCTCCGGAAAGACAAGCGTCGTTGTAAAGTTCACCAACTCACGATCCCAACCGTGGGATATCTTGCCCACTTCACGTAACGAGTCTCCTGACATTATCTGAAATATATTAAAAATAAAGAATATATGAACGTCTTTTAAAAGCTTTGTGTCTTTGACATTATGGTAAGAATCAAACTTTTTATTTTTTAATCGTCATTCAGATTTTTACATGTCCATATCACAGAAAATGTTTACTAAGTATTTTATATATTGCGCCAGGTTTGCTGGGTTCAAAACATTACATTACATTGCAGTACTGGTATGAAATAAAATTATAAATGGACCTTAAATTCCGACAACATGAGTGCGCTCCTCTTCAAGGAAGCGGGGCCCTCGATGACGAAAAGCACGCAATCATCGGCGTCACGCACCAGGTAGAAAGGCACCATCCATGACCACTGCTGGTGCACGCGACCCACGTAGTTTCCAGGAGGTGTTACTACTTTCATCTCCTAAGTACGCAGGCAAATAAAAAAAACGTATAACATCTATTCTTATCTTATTAATATTATAAATGCGAAAGTTGGATGGATGGATGTTTGTTAGAGTTTGTAGCCTAAAGGGGTGAACGGATCCGGATGAAAATTTGGATAGATGTAGAGGATAGTCTGAAAGAACATATAGGATACTCACTTGTGTTTTTTTTTAATTCTGCGCGGACGGAGTCGCGAGCAACAGCTAGTACTTTATAATTGTATTGTGAATTATGATGTTCTTCCTTCACAGCTTTTCAACAAGATGTTTTGCTGACATTATTGTTGTAGAAGTCACGCCGTAACAAAGTGCTACGGTTTCTCTACGAATTAACTACGCAGTATGCATGCTCGTAACCGGTGTAGCATCGCTGAGTACAGACCTCAAGTAACAAGTCATTTTGAATGCAAACAACGAGTGGAAACAGTTGACCTGGTCTAGAGTAATTTAATAGCTGTTTTTATGTTAGAACGTACTTGTAGTCTACAAGGGAAGAAGCAGGAAGCCCCAGCTAGCCGCCGCCTGAGGACCATAGCCTCCTGGCGAGTGTTATCATGAAGATGCATGACGAACGCCCTCCCCGTGCCGCACAGACATCGCTGTGTAGATGTCGACACCTCACTAGCGAAGTATAACGCCTCGCCGTTCGGCACTCGAATTATGTATCGATTTTCGGAATCGATTTTTGATGTAACTGAAAAATATGAAATCAAAACATACGCAATAGTAGTAGGACCAAACTGTTTAAGAGTGGTGTTCCTACCGGAGCCGGAGAGTGTTTGAATTTTAAAACATAATTATTAGTTTTACTTTACGGGATCGAATGTTTTAACGTGTAATTAACTCACGGTCGTTAAGTTCTACAGTTTGTTGTATAACAAGACTGGAAGTGCCAATGAGGAAGTCGAGTCCGTGTATGGGTATGAACTGTCCACCGCTACGGGAATGCCAGTTCATTGTGGACACGGGCAATTCAGCGCGAACGCTCTCTGAAACAACACTTATGTTTAGTTTCTATTCTTCCTGGATGCGAGAGGCACATGACCGATCATCGTGGCGATCTTTGGGGGAACCCTATGCCCAGCAGTAGACGTCAGATGGATGAACAGATAGATGTTCTTCTTTTCGAAACTATGTTACTTATTAATAACTAGCTGTTGCTCGCGACTTCGCCCGCGTGAAATTAAAAAATATAGCCTATGTTTCTCATAGATAAATTATCTTTCTAACAGTGAAATAATTTTTAAAATCGACTCAGTAGTTTTTGAGTTATTCCAATAGATAAAAAAGTACAAATCTTTCCTCTTTATAATATTAGTATAGATGAAGTAAGTATTGGATTAATGTTAATTTACCTTGTGACTGTGGCTGCACGCTTATAACTAGATCTGGTCGTAATTTGTTTCCATCATCTGTGAAATGGATTATATATTATTAAAGAAGTAAGTAAACGTTGCTAATTAAAATAAATTCGTCTTAAAATTCATTTATTGGCTATAATATCGTACATCTGTGAAGACCTGATAAAAAACGGTGTAATCGCCTACTAAGTTACGATTTAGTTTCAGAATATAGTAAATAGTAAGTTTTGCAAAGTAACGTTATTGTTACTTGAAATAGCATGATTACTTCCGGTCTTACATACCTACATTTATGTTTACTTTTTTTTATATAATAAATAAAAGTGTGATAGCTAAGTAGAGTTCTATAATAGACATTGCATTCGTTTCTGGGAATTCAAAGGTATGCGATTTACAAAAATATATATAATATATTACGCGGTTAGGTTTTATAAATACCTTGCGTTGCAGCAGGATTGTCAATTCCTTCAAGATTTCTTTCCGTATTTATCGTTTCCATAATAATATTGTTTATTTTTACTAGCAATTTTGTTTGTTAATACATTAGAGGTATAGCTTATCGTCACTGTTCGGCACTTTGCACCTTATCAGTATGCGTTGATAAATCAGAATTATCAGTGTAACTCGACCATCGACGTTGTAATACCATCGACTACATCGATATCTTTATTCTAGACTAGAATTTTAATATCAAAGAGTCGAATTCGTCAAAACTTTAAATTTATGGTTCTACTATCTTTACCATCGAGTTGTATGGAAGCTGATATATCCTTTTTATTTCATAGATTCATGTAATAAAACAACTTATTAATTGTAAACCATTTATATTAGTGTATTATATGTTTTAGAACATTATACGAATAAAGTAATAACATCCATGTATGAATAATTCAAGTACCAATAATTTGTAGATTGTTCGTAGTTGTACATAAGGGTTTCTTATATTTAAAGTCAATCTTTGAAATAAGAAAGGCTTCATTTGTTAAAATTTTACATTTATTGTGTTTACTGCGCGATTTATAGTCTTTTATGCCAATATTCGGAAGACATGAAATGGATATTTAATAACGATAGACAGACGTCTTGCCTAATTGTGA
This sequence comes from Papilio memnon, assembly GCA_003118335.3. Lineage (NCBI taxonomy): Eukaryota > Metazoa > Arthropoda > Insecta > Lepidoptera > Papilionidae > Papilio > Papilio memnon. Next base: position 11,263 of record LD689013.1, read on the forward strand.
CATAAAGTCGTACGAAAGCGAAATATCTTTATTGTCCTAGTATAGTCTACAGGTGCACTAGAGCTAAGTTGTGCTACAGCCTTCGGAAACATTTAACTTATTTTCTGGATATCACAATCGAGAAGCGTCTGTGAAAGCTTTCAATTTTTCTTTTTAAATTCCATTCTGAATATTTACTATAACATATTAAGAAACCTAAATTAACATAAATAGAGCCAATAATATACATTATTTGATAACTTTAATAACTCACATACACAAAGATAAATATTGAAATTACATTGTTCAATAATGTTAAATCTTAGACGTACGTTGACACATTTAAAACAAGTATTGTATAGTTATATAAGTAAATATTCAACAACGATAAAATTACCATATCAATACACGCATAAACATCATCTAAGGATTTATGAAAGTTTTCCTCTTTTATGCTGAATCATTTATACTTGAATACGGCTAGATGACACAGTAGATAGAATCGATAAACCGTACTTACAATATTGTTCACACGACGCGCACAAACCGTTAATACATTAAACAACAAAAGCATAGATCTTCGCTTGAATACCATATTAATTATTCCTAGTACAAGTAATTACTGAGATCATTCTCAACTCCATGCGTGTCTATAGCTGGTTAGACACGGATGGATGTTTTTAGAAACATTGCGACAATAGTGAAGTACACATAAGTAAGGTGATCTTTAGAAAAAAATATAATTATCGTAAAATCTTCCCAAACAGTTTGTTACTTAATATTTTAAAAATAACATTAACGAATGTTCTGGTTACGAATTGATCCAGAACGATCTACTTTTTTTAAAGTTTTTTCGGGCATAGGTAAACCATGCGAACATGCCATAATCATATCATCGTGACTGATTTCAACCGAATGTCTAACGTCGGAGTGCTCTTTGCCAACCGTTGTTTAGTTTTAAAGTAGCAGCGAGGCAAGGGCTGGCCTCGCACTCTCCGTCCAGTTCGTCAGTTAGGTTGTCGTGCAGCTCCCGGAGAGCCATCAAAGTGGAGCGTGCCGCACGTTGGCAATTCATGTCGCCTTCACAAGTTGTATCAGCTTCCGATAGGAAAACTAAATCGCAAGTCGTCGGTGCCGCTTCGCCCTGAAATAAATTGATATTTTGGATAGGAAGAAAATAATAATAGACATGAAAAATCCTCATAAATTGTCAAAAGAATCTTACACATAAGTAGCAGATTTGATGAAGGCTGCAGTGAGTAAGGAAGAGCTGTCCTCGATCTCCGGCCAATAAATCAACACCACGGCACCTTTGAATAATCTTCGCAAGAACTGGACATGGGCCCGTCGAACCAACTGAAAAAACGTCATTTTTATGCCAGTGTTTGAATTGTTAAGGTATTACGCACATTTATTAATCTGAGCATATTTACCATTTGACATAATCGGTCTACGATGTCGTCCGCTGCCACCCATATAACCTTCCGAAAGCTGTTCTTCTATTTTGCCGTTCAAATAATGGCCCGCACCTTGTTCGTCTTGGAAATCATCAATTTTATCATCGTCTTTTAGGTAATTGGCTACATCATTGGTAGTTGAAATAGCCTTCTCCTTTTTGATAGCAACCCTTTTAGTTTTTGTCTCGTCATTACCGGCAGACAGTTTCATATTTATTGCCTTCTGTGTTTGCAAGCTTTGCTTAAATTCTTTTAAAGCTTTTCTCATTTTCTCTAGACTGTATGCAGCGGCCAAGCGAGACAGTAATTTTTCTTTCATTTCTTGTTCTTCTTTCGAATCTAGTTTTTCACCAACATTAGAGTAGTGTAAGGCTTCATCCACGATCAGTCCTTCCATATTTCGCAATTTTTTGTCAATATTGTCTAGTTTAGAATCGTTGTCTAGAGCAGTGTTTCGTTTATTGTCATTACGAATTGCAACAGCCTGCGTGTGATCTATCTGAATTTCTGTCTCTTCATTTGGTTTTGGTTGAATGAAGTTTCTCTTAACGTTCGTGTGTTTACGAAAGGAGTTCACAGGATAGATGACTTCCCTGTTAAACGTATCGAAGTACTGTTTCCTGAGCCTATCTTGATTTAAATCATTAACAAATGAAACAGATTTCTTGAACCGCTTGTCGACTCCAAAATAATCAGACCAGTCTATGGATTTCTTTTTGATGTTCAAAGGTTTATCCGCTTTATCGTTTTCGTGATGATGATCGTGGTCGTGAACATGACTTTTGGCGTGACCGTGGCTGTGATCATGATTATGACCATGGTCGTGGTCGTGATCGTGGTCGCGGTCGTGGTGGTGGTCGTTGTCGTGGTCGTGGTCGTGGTCGTGATCGTGGTCGTGGTCATGTTCAATTTTCTTTCCAGACAAACCCGGATGATGAATTAGGTGGCTAGGATGCTCATGACTGTCGTCTTCATCTTGCGTAACATTGCGTTGATGTGTTTCATTATGGCTTAGAATAGTAAGGTTAGGTGGTTTAATCTCATGCGAAGTTTCATCATGATCGCTGCTTCTTTTTACTGGGTTTTTAATGATTTCAGACTCAGGTTCACCAAATATTTTTGATAGATCCCTTAAGACTTTCGGGTCGGTTCCAGTGTTACTTCTATAGGTTTTTGGTAAATCTCGTTTGCTTTGATTGAGGGCAAACCTTGTCTGTTGAGGGCTTATGTAGGGTCCACTGCTACGCTTCGTGACTGGAAAGCGTTTTTCAATCGCATCATAAGGATACTGATCATCATCTAAAATTTCCGATAGTCTGTCATCGTCTATTGGTTGAAAAGCAATTGCATACTCTTCTTGCATGTCGTTGTTATCATTATCCGGTACGTCATATGCATTGTAATTATGATTTACGTTATCAACACGATTTTTGTTCTCTTCATAATTTAATCGTTCCTCTTCTAAGTCAGAACTACGTTTCTTTTTAAATGCGATGGGTCCCCAGTTGTCGGGGTACCTTTTTTTGACAACTTTTTCCTTGTACAATTTGACTATACCTTGGGGTGCTTCTGTATTATCAGCTCGCACGTTGTTATTATTTTGTTTATATTTAGACCATAATTGATTTAAGAGGAGCGCATATTCAGCATCATTCTCTGCTCGATCCTGCATTTTATCGTTTTCATTGTTCGGGTTCATGAATATGTTCCGAAGCACGTCATTATCGGTATTTTGGGTCCTTTCACGAAACGCTGATTCCTTTTTTAAGGAATTAGGGTGGGTTTTCTTTTTGATTACTTTATATTCGTAGGCGCCTTCCGGAGAACGTTCGTTTTCATCATCCAAAAGTTCAAAGATGTATTTTGGAGCACTCTCATCCACAGTATCTTCCGTATCTATAACGTAGTCGTTTTCTGTAAACACATTTAAATCTTCTGTGATTTTATTTCTTTACATACTAATACATTTTATGTGTATCAAAATAAACTGTTGTTAAACCTGGATATGCGTGTGGAGGCAGATACTCGTAGATGTCCTCGTAGTCAGGCGGTGGCATTATCGGGCCATGGCTGCGTCCCCGTTGTCGTCTCTGGAGAGCCTCCAGAGCGCCGCGAAGGGACGACCCTCTGCGCTCCCTTTCGCCGCTCGCGCTCGCGACTACGAGCGCGACCAGCACCCACGACCACTTTATTGTCATGCTGCTAAATAGAAAAGTAATTAAAAAAAAATCTTGACCAATGACTCGCCAAGATATTAATCATTAACAGCTACCCTTTTTCGTTCGCCTTAGACATACATTGCTGTAAGAAAAAACAGTCTACAGGAAACTAATAAATATCGAACTATATAGTAGAGCTTGTAATAAAAAAGTAATGTATAATGTAGGATCTTTATCTATAATTGCAAGCTTGTGTATAGATATCGTCTATCAGTGATAAAAGTTACTAACGTTAATAGCACTCGATTAAAAGAGCTGGACGAAGGTTGTTTGTTTTGTGTTCCTGTCAGATAATGAAGTGGTTAAGAAGATGACTAAAAATACATGACGACGGAATATTTTTGGTACGAAAATGAAAAATAAATAGCTTCAAGAGACTCCACCAGAAACGATGTTTAAGAAAGTAAAGCAAATGTTTTCTTTCAGTTTTGCACGGAAAACATTTGACGACATCGAAATACTTTGTTTAAATTACGCAGGATCCTTTCATGGCGCAAAAAAATAGCGATAAAATATTAGAAAGCCATCATTGAGTCCTTACATTTTTATATTATTTACAAGACGTAGCCTTATACTTTAAGACTCGATATTAAAAGCACTAAATAGCTACTAAAGCTGAGAGCGAGCTATAAATGGTTTAACGCGCAGAATGTAAAGAACACTATTAGTTCAATGCCTATTCCAATGAATAAAAGTCTCGATATATCAAATGTAATTATAAAATACATAGTGAAAAATATTTCAATTCCAAGTCTACTGTCTGGAATTACCTAGTCTTTGTCAATTTATAACGAAGAGGGTGAAGTCTCTGGAAATTAAACTCCAATCGAAACCTATTGAGTGACATGAGAATCAAGAAAGTAATTACAAATGATAGACACTTCATTAAATGATACAGGGGGTTGTTAATTTAGAAAGTTTGCTACAAAATAAAGATATGAATAATAGAAAGCATTATAAAAGGGAGAAAGTGCGTTGCTATTTTGTAGCTACCTTTTTTTGGCAAACGTCCGGGAAACCGAACACTAAGCGATGAAAAGCGCACTTGACTGCCTCTGAATCGGGCAAAAGGCTTTCATTGTGCTCTCCAAGCTGTATTTCACTCTCACTGCGTCATAAATGTGGCGTGAATAGCGAACAGAGAGAGCTTTTTTTTACTATTTAAGCGTCGTAAGCAAATATATAAAAACATGTTATACACTACATTACTAATAACATATTTATTACGTCTTCAATTATTTTAATATTAGAAGAAATGAAAAGTGCACATTTAATACATACTTTTTATTGCAAATATTTCGAAATTAAGAATTACCAGAAGAAATTATATAATACTAGCTTTCGCCCGCGACTCCGTCCGCGTGCAATTAAAAAAAACAAAAGGGAGTAGCCCATGTGTTCTTCCAGACTATCCTCTACGTCTATGCCAAATATCATCAAGATCCGTTCAGCCGTTTATGCTACAAACTCTAACAAACATCCATCCATCCATCCATCCATCTAAACTTTCGTATTTATAATATTAGTAAGAAGTAAGATTATGTTATTATATTACAAAATATATACGTTATAATACGATACTGGTAACTAATCCAATCTACGTAAGTATTTAATTACAATATGTTGATATCATAAATACGAGATTACATCATCTTCCCAACGCAGTTACTAATTAGCAAGACAATCAAAGCTGTCAGAAGCATTAATTATACTGGATGTGGTAATTGTTAGATGTCAGATGCAAATTAACACAACTGCAGCTCATATTTCAAATAAGTATTTAAATAAGATGTTTTCGAAGTTTATAAGATTGTAATTTAGTTTTCGGAACATTTTAGAATAAATCAATCATGGATAGTGTCTTTAATTTTCGTTTAACATTTTGAAATTGGAAGTAAAAAATAAAAGGAAATCAATAATCATTAATGATTTGTGTGGCGACGATAAGTATTTATTAATTGTCAGAAATTTTTCTTCGTTGTAACAGACTAAACTAATAAAAGTCTTCTGAATTTTGCTCTCGATTAAAAATATACTTATATATTTTATCTTAATATAAGACCTCGCTCTATTTATTATCTATTTCTTGCTCGATGCAGTACTAAGATATCTATTTATATCTTGTAAGCTTCCTAGGAAGTTTAAGACACGAAAGCACTTTAGATAGCCGCTCAAAAGCTGAGTTCACGCGTAGGCGGCTCATATTGCACTTCATTCAAGTTTCTATGAAGTTGGAATTAGTTTAAAGCGCCTATTCAAGTTGGGTAATATAAGTATTAAAATTTGAGCTCTATTAATACTAACTTACGTCTTGACCCTATTGGTTGTGCTTTATTGCCAATTACATTTAGTTTAGCTATGAGCAACTAATCGTATTAAAGTATTCGCGTATTAAACAAGTGAAGAATGCATTTACATTTTTAAGTTTTCTGTTTTATAAAACAAAATAACTCTATTATGTTCAAACTATTAAATCTGTCTTCACGCGCCCTTACAATTCTCCCTTCGGTTACACGTATCTAATAATGGCTAGGATAAATCACTGCGAGTCCCTTCTCGGCTTTTAGCTAAGCCACAAAGCTATTATAGAAAATTATTGCCATATAAAACGACGTTCATACCTCTACATTGTAACAGGTGTGTGAATACGCTGGCAACATTGTCTTCATAAGTGTCCTCTGTAGTATTATGTCTTTGTTTGTATTTTTTAAAAAGAATGAAGGAGAAAATAATATGCATTTGTTTTCAGTAATTATAACTCTTTGTCTTATTTATTGTATAAAACATTTGCCTTAAAACTCAGCCGAACTCATATTGTTCTAGACTAAAGCGTTATAGTGCTCGTATGTACTAGGTATTTCCTTCAGTATCGATCACCGCCGCCCCACGCTAACATTGTGGCCAGCGGAAAGCGGCGGCTTATGTATTTCATGTAGCCAGTATTATCCGCTTAACTTTAAAAGTACATCCATAGTACAGTACACAGTAACAAAATCGTGTAATTGTGTTACTATTGCAAGCAATTACCAATTATTGAAGATATTTAATTAATGAATTATCGTAAAGTATGACATTGTTTATTTTACCCATGTTAAAAATCTTTTATTATGTTAAATGAATTGAATCTTTGACATTTAAGTTTACACTCAACAAGTGGTCAGCTTTGATTCATTCTCACAGTGGAGAATATACTAACCTAGAGTTTTATGAAGATAACTACGTGTTTTCTTAGCTTTACTTTTTATAAAGCTATTCATTGATAAAAAGTGGAACAGATTCTCAACTGACATAAGGAAAGTCCCAAAGACTTATCCGAAAATGTTATATTTGAGCTTGGTTTCCAGGAAAATTACGATGTAAAATTGATACAAATTACAATCCAGTTACTTATAAAATTCTAACAATAATTGTTCATTTTCGAGTCATAAAGTTGTGTTTGATTTTGAGTTAGCCATTTACGTAATATTGCGTTAACAAAGCACCTGAAAACAACTGGCTTTAAGAAAATAACAAAAATGAAATGTAATCCCTAATTCCTCTATAACGGTTACGGCATAAGTTTTAATTTTTTTTACTATAAACTTTGATTATAATATAAAATAAAGCGATATTAAAATTAAGTCAAAGTAAAAAGTAACGAAGTATAAACAAACAAAAGCTGTGGCGAAATGTGTAGTTGCTTTAAATCAAATAGAATGTGTGATTGCAGACATTGATTTAAAAATTAATAAACGTCCTTCTTCAATGAAGATTAATCCAGTTTGAAAATGTAGGTCATATTTTTATTGGCCTTTTATGACTACTACATTCTAATTATGGTAAACTGTCAAAAGTACATGCATGTAAAAATCATGATAAAACATAAACGTAAATAAAACATGACATTTAAAAAAAGGAATTGCTTACCTTAATACATTTATCACGGAGACAAAACAAAACACAGTGTGTAAGTAGGTGGCGACCTCTTGCTGCGATGTCTGGATATCAACTATGGCCCCGGCTAGGGAATATTGCGCGAACTGCGTTGCGCACGGGGGTGAGCACTGGGCTCCGTCAGGGTGAGTCCGGCAGCGGTACTATGAATGATACGGAGGTACCGGGGGAGAGCCGCGCGGGGGGTTACATAACGAACGAGATCGATACCGGGCGGGGGATAGCTTAGGCATTGTCCACACAATCCCTTTTGTTTTATACAGTTTGGATTTACTTCATCTTATTGCATCGCTGTGCTGACCTATGCGTCTATTGTTTTGCTGACCCGATGTGTGGGCGGAAGCAATATCTTGCATGTATGTAATTCATACAATCATACGTTATTCTTTCGATGACCAGCATATTGTTAGAAGTACAGCGTTATAGTTTACTACAGTTCTTGTCAGTAGTATTAGTTCTTTGAGTTGTGACTAGCGATTCATGATATTTATAACCAGTATTGTTTCTTGAAGCAGGTTAATGACGAATTGATAAAATTATTTAATAGATAATATATACTATTTCGAATAGACAAAGGACAATAATACTTATTGTCTAAAGTAGTGATAAAACTAACGTGGTATTTAAAATAGAGAGTTGAGTTGTGTAGGAGGTTTGTGCGACAGTGTAAAATAGAATCGATAGTTCCGACGAAATAGTAAAGTAAAATTTTGTTCGTAAAAATAAAATTTATGTATTTCAACTCATGTAGGCTCGACCGACCAGGTTCTCGCCCTTCATGGTACTCTGTCTCTTGTCACCTCAAATAAAAGTATCTTTGATAACAAGAAAGCATTTTTATCGCATTGTGAACGCTGAGTATGAATATCTCTAAGACTTCCCGATCTTTGCCGCGGTATTTAATTGAAGATGCCCGACCGATGTCTCACCAATTATTGCTCAGAACTAAACATCGCTATGCGAATCTCTACTAATACCATATAATTATACCAAAGGAAAAATCACGGAATTTCATTACGCTGTCATTTTGAATGAAGAAATATTAGAAGAATTATTTGGACAGGATCAATTTCTTCGCATGTGTCATTCCGTGAAAATTCGAATTATCAGTCACGTCTTTTACCAAAAAGATGCAGTAAGGAGAAAATATGAAGTTGAAAATATGAAGGAGAAAATATGAGTATGAACGACTAAAGGATCAATTTAAGTGAAGTAAACGCATTATACTGCGAAAGAGTTGCCGTTTTGGATGCGGGATATTCAGGCCTATTGCTAAGACTTATCTTTGTCTAAATTAATAAGATAACACCATTATGTTTGATGATCTCTCTTTTTATTACACTTGTCCTTGTCGGTGGCCAGTGTTAAGAATATAATCCAAAGAGTCAATATAGACTGACCAATCTTCAATCGATATATCGTATATAGGTACTATCTTATCATAGTATTCAGTATTAAATATCTATCTTAATTTGTAATGTTGCTCCGAATGTTTGGGGTTTAGAGAACAAACAATTGAAATTGCTTTGAAGATGAATTAATTAAGCGATCCTTTGCTAAGAGGCCGCAGTAAACAAGGATTTATCCTAAGAAGTAAATTATCCTCGAGGCTTTCTCGGAATTGTTTGTGAAAAATTTTGTTTTTCCATTTAAATTTTAAGTAAATAATGAAGAAAATCCTGTTATTACGGGTTTGGATTTATTTTAACATTTTATGATACAACACAATAATTAGCAGGATTCTAAATGGGTTTTCGGTCTGTAGAAGTGAGAGATTGTTTGTATCTTCAGATATTTTATATGAGAAATAATAATACTTATGGAATCTCAAATTAAATTCTCTTTTCAATTATCAGAACAATTCATTCCATTTACCGGTAAAGACAATAAGCAACTTAAAGTCAACAGTCCCATAATAACAGTTGAAGTGAAAACTTTAAAGCGAATTAATAAAAGACATCTCTTTGTATTAAACTTTAAGTATTCTTGTAAGTTCGGTAGGTTTTTAATTTGTCTTTTTTCAGTTAACAATTTGCTAGCACTTATAACATACTAATTCGCAATGTTAGACTGTCCTTACATGACTTTTTCCGATATCGTAAACAAAAGAACTTCTGATGGAAGTAATCGTGTTTTACGTGTACACGTTTATTATATGTAACTAGCTGTTCGCGTGCGGTTTCATCCGCGTGAAATTATAAAAACTTTATTTTATTGTTTACATTTGTCA
>LD689013.1:39824-50377 GCA_003118335.3 Papilio memnon
TATTCAAGGTAGAGTAAAATAAACTAAATAAAAAATATGCAAAAGCAGTTCATAGAATGCATTTCGACATTTAAATTAAAAATAACTCTGCCATTCAGAGGCAATATTTCTTGTATAAATAGCGACGGCTGACATTTCCTTCCTAATATTTAACCTCGTTTCATTTCATGATGGACGTTACAATTGATTTAGCATTAGTTAAAACGAGAAAAAAACCTTATAATTTTACAGCTGGCTTATGGTCCCTTTCCCACATGAAGGTTTTTTCCAATTTATTTACCCCTAAGTTTAACAGCGTGAAAATATATTGCCTAAACCGTGTCGTAAGTATAGGGCTTTTTATCAAAGAAGGAATTATTCAAAAACATGCTGTGATTGCTGACATCCTACGCCACGAAATAGTGTGTGTTTACGCTTTATTATATTAAGTATAGATTACAACCTAGAACTTTTACATACATTGGAAATTTCCAACTAGGAAATTGGTTAGTTGATGACTCTGTTTACCTTAAAGTCCTAAAATGTAATCACGTTGTAAACAGGCGCAGCTGCTCTGCGCTGGGCCGAAGCCAATCCGGTTACCGATATTATAAAGATTCTGAATGAAACATGGATGTATGCCAGAAATCACTGGCCAATGTTTATTTCATTTAATTTGTTTTAAAATTCACCAGTATTTATATAAAGTACTCGGAATATGTTACATGTTTATAGTTAAATAGTAAACACAGACTCATGAATATCAAGAGAAATTTGCCGCAGTGATAGGAGATAGTTTTGCCACATAGCCTCTTCTACGAACTTAAATAACGGCCTAATGCAACGCACGAATACGTAAGATTGAGTAAGTTTCTAAATTAACTTTAACTCCTAATATAAAAACAAAGATATACCTAGTAAAGAAATCATGCACTAAATTTATTTTTAGAACTATTTGATATATTAATAGCATTTACAAACAAGACTGAAGCAAGTCTAGTCATTCAAAGCCATATTAGGCTTAGTCTGGGTGCAGTCTAAAACCTAATTACATTTAAATCAATAGATATAGATGGAAAAGCAAGTTAAAACAAAAATAAATTGATCACGAATAACATAAAATGTATGACAAATTATTTGAATCTTCATATAATAAAATTGTTCAAAAGACAAACGCGTGGGTGGCATCGATGATAACGAAAACCGAAATGTTTTATTACTCAGAAATAATAATATTGTGAGAAACAATTTATTGGAAAATAATAAAGGTCTTGTAACATAAAAGTCGGTATAATATAATACACCTGAACGGTTCAGAACCCTTTGAAATTACAGCTGACAAAGTAATAACTCATGTTTTATTAATTTAGGTTATGTTTTGCGTTCCTTTAATGTCAATGATGCAAAAAGTACTCAATAGTTCTCGTAGTAGTCAAAATTACGTATTATTTAGTGATGTCAAAAGAGTTACTCGTTTAGAAATTTTAACACATTCATTGCTTATATTCAATACGTAATATATTCAAGGAAATTCGAACGTGTAGTCTATAGGAGTGACTTGAGGACGAATTTCATAATACCTCCGCAAGTCGGCAGTCAGAACACGTCGCCGGCAGACGATCTTTCCATTCCTCTCCAGCGAATAATTTATCGAGATATTTCTGAATGAGAAACGTGGATATTCGATTAATCGATTCCATAATTAAAAACTTTTATGGTTTATCAATGACATACGTGTGAAGAAAATAATGTTTTATGCAACAGGATGCATGACTGCATTTATTTATTCATTTTAATTGTAAATCTGCATACATTAATAAAATTGTGTTTTTAAGAACTAGTAGAATTGGTTACCATTCGGCTTCTAGAACCAAGTACACACTCAAGAGGGATATTACTCACTTGATAAGTCAATTCAAAGAATGTTCGATGATGCTGCGATATTTATCTATCAAGAACTAAACCTATTATATCAGGTATTAATCCGGTTTTCGACCGTAAGTCTCAGTATTCAATGAAAATAGGATCATTAATATGACTTTATTTTCTTCAGAGTCAACATATCTCACTTAATTTTATTTAAGACTAGTTTTCGCCCGCGACTCCGTCCGCGTGGAATTAAAAAAAAACAAAATTGAGTAGCCTATATGTTCTTCCAGACTGTCCCCTACGACTATGCAAAATTTCATCGTCATCCGTTCAGCAGTTTAGGCTACAAACTCTAACAAACATCCATCCATCCATCTAAAATTTCACATTTATAATATTATAAGTAAGATAAACTGGTGATAGCTAATTGTTTTTTTTTCTTTTCTTTAGCGAAAGAACTTATTTCCAGATCTACTTCATACAATACTTTTAGCTCTACAGCCTTCATTACGTTATTTTTAATAAAATTGTCTCTCGAGTTTAATATTGTTAAATTCCAAAGCACGTCAAGTGATAATAAGTTGTCTGTTAACTGAATTTAAAATGAGACAAGCTTGTTGACTCTACTAAGACTGAATCCCTTACATGCTGGTTCTGAACTTTAATCTCGTTCAATAAAGCTGAAATAACTTGACGCACTAAGCACTAAAGTTATGAAGCCTTCATACTCTGCTGACTACAACTTAATAGGGCTTTGATGTCGGCTTCAGGCGCTCGTCACTTTATATAGAAATTATTTAAGCATATAAATCACTATTATGTAAAACTATGTCGCCCTAAATTAACGCTTGTATTAGAGCATTGTTTAATATTAATTTAGTTAGTAAAACGTGCTTATTACGATAGTAGGCTCTACTACATTTGTAAGAGCACGTTTTAACAAGTGTCTGAAGTGGTAATGCATAGTTTTGTTTGTAACAAACATTTTTTACCTGCCAGTTGTTAATTTTCAGGTTTTAACTGTTGTGACTCTTATTAAACTTAAAGTAACTAATTACTAACAGATATAGATTTATTGACATTTAAGGAATTAAACTGTATGAGTCAAATGTTAATGAATAAGTAAGTTATCAATTATAACCTCACGTTGCACATAGTACGCGCTAATTGGCGGAACTGACGTGTTCTCAGAACGCGACCGCAGCCAAATAATCCTCTATGCGTTTACTAGAGGCAAACATAATGAGTAAGCCGATAAATATTTTAGGACAAAACACTGGTGAAAAATACTAGTAAAACTTATCCGTCGTTATGTATTCAGACAGACAGTTCTATTATTTTTTCTGATACTACTCGTATTGTAAATGAGGAAACAGATGCGTTGTTGAAGAGTTAATTCTGCAGCTAATTATAGAACTAATGACTTACTAACACCCGTGTGATCGCTACTAACCATTTACCTCTATGCCATGAGACAATATTTGAGTAATATTTCTAATGTATATTTGGAAACGTGTTATATCTATTAGGTATAGGTAACTCAACTAAAATTGAACCTGCAGATCTTGCCAAAATACGCCGTGGATAACCATTTTGTAGAGATTGGACTGGTTTACTAGTAAATTTACAATACTCTTGCGATATTTTGGATCACATGGGAATAACAAATCTGTGTACCTGTTCGCATATCAGCTTTGTACCTGCATAAAGGTATGACTTGTGAAAAGCCGGGCAGTTCTCCCTCCCATAGTGACAGTACCTCGCGTTGAGCCGTGAGCTGCGTTGTTGTCTTGAGAGCTGATTTAAACAGCTCTAGTGTCAATGCAATCTTAGATTGCCAAGGAACCCTATCAAAAACAAATACAAATCTTTGTCTTTGAACTTCACCGTAACGAACATTACCACGTCTTTTATCAATAAATAAACAAAGCCTGAAAGGAACACTCTTTATGCCATTTAAGTGCTCTCGCCCACTCTTAGTTCTCGATGACATTTTAACGAGCACTCACAAGGCCTACCAAGGTATACGAAAATAAGTTGTAAATAACTTTGAAAGCTTGATTGCAAAAAGCGTCAATTTACTGCGCAATAAAACTTTTAATCCTTCCTCACGTTCTGCTATAAAACTTTCAGTTATTCTCGTACATTTTATTACCATTGACAAATACGGACTCCGAAACAATAATTATTGGGTAAAATCTTTTTAAATCGGGAATTTTTACTTTTATCATATCGTCTTCTACTTATAATGTTGGCAGTATGTTTTTATTAAAAGTAGATGGCGCCAGTTAATTTTTTAATACAATTTAATAAAACAACTTTTCGGATTTCTTACACATTTATCTTATTATATGGTTTTAAAAAATAAAGCAACATTTGTGTATGCAATACACAATGCTTTAATTGTCCTTGTAATTATGTAGTGACATTAATACAGATAATATAAATACTGCATTTATAAGAAATCGCATTTATTATAAACAAACCAATTAACAATTAACCTAAGAGGTTAATTGCATTTGCATTCACTTCGATAATGTATTACCGAAGCATTAACATAATTACAAAACCTTATGTATGTATATGTATGGAAATGGTCACTAAAACGTCCAAAGTCCATATCTCATAGCTTTGTTCTATTAAACGCTTTCTTAGAAATGAAATAACAAATCAAAATAGAAGCTACAAGTCACCAGGTTAATTACAAAGGAATAGCCATTGTACCGAACGTGGCCTTAAGTATAGAGTTACTCGGCACAATGTAAACATTATAAGTCATTCCAACAGCCAACTACCTGAGATAGGTATCTAGTATTGAAGCGACCCTATTGCTAGTGATGTGAAATATACAATTAAAATATCGATTAAAAGTCCGAACATCGATATTTAAAGTATCGATACATTTCAAATGTCTTTTACTTTGACTAAAATTTTGTATCTAAGTTGTTTTTTAGTCACACACCAAAATTGTCCATTTTCTACAATTATTTAAACACTAGGTTTCGTCCCCGTCTCCGTCGCTTGGAATAAAAAATAGTAAGTAGTACATCCATTTAGCGGTTTAAGCTACGAACTCTAACAAACATCCATCCGTTCATTCATCTAAACTAGTGAGATTTTAGGTTACATTGGATGAAATATTAACTAAATTATTTTTAAAAAATGTTTACGTTAAAAGAGTAACAGCACTATTTAAAGCAGAGTAAGATGTTTCGTCTTTCATCGAAGTTCTTAACAAACCACGGTGTCTATTACGTAGAGAAACGTGCTCTGCTTATTTTGTATTATAATTAAAAATAACAACGTTGGTAAACTGTGGAAACACTTTTTTTTATTATTCTTAAAAAAGATATAACATTGTAATATTATATGAATAATATTAAGGACTTTAGACAGACAATTTTAGGTTATAAAATTTCCAAAAAAGAAAATCGTTAATTCAACAGGAATTTACACAACGAAATCGTGACTAAACTATGCATGAATAATAAACTTAACCATCCTATTAACCACAAGTTTTATTATAATAATAATCTACCAAAACAGTTTAAAAAGGTGCGTCATAGAAAATGACCATTTTACATCAATTGTTTTTCTAATCATGACACTATTTGTACATAGATGGCGTACAGGTGCATTTAAATGACGCAAATCAACAAGGAGTAAAACTTGTGTTAACCCAGTTATGGTCCCAAAATAGAAGGAACGCATTTGCGGAATGTCAGAATCAGTCGAGTATTGGATATTATTGCCTGCCAACCTGCCGCGTACGTTCCCGACTATTTATTATCCGCTTTACGACCCTTACACATTGAAGTCGGAATTTTGATTAAAATAAGATGTTTTAGCACTTTTTATAATCATTTTATTACTTGATCGCATATCAGTTTCACACTATACACACCAATTATTCTTTTATGAAAAACTAGCTGTTGCTCGCGACTTCGCCCGCGTGTAATTAAAAAATATAGCCTATGTTAGTCACAGATACACCTTTCTGACGGTGAAAGAATTTTTGAAATCGGCCCAGTAATTTTTGAGTTATTTCAATACATACAAAAATACAAATCTTTCCACTTTATAATATTAGTATAGATATAGATAGATGTTTAAGTTACCATCGCTACACGATAACGTTAACCTCCAATGGTTTCAGTTTTCTAATTTTAAGAGAATAATCACCTTTTCAGTATGTAAAGTGGGTAGAGTATTGAGGTCATTGCGTACAGTCATGAGTGGTCTATTCCTCCTAGGACCGAATATGTAAGCGGCTTAATACGCTCTGATTAATGTGGATAGGACGATGCATTCAGTAATTAACGTTCGGTGAGCTCAGTGGCCTATTCCTGGAAGACACAATTGTAACGCCGACACGACCTTTGCATGTCTTTAAATACACTCGCCCGTTACCGTAAAATTCCGCGTAACACTTGTAGTACAAAATATTTTTGTCTCTATTCTTTCAAAGACAATGAAAGAGGTGACAATATTTTCATACCAGTTTTCCTAAGGTGAAAATCCAACGGAAAAAAGTCGTGTGTCGTTATTCAAAGCTCGTTAAAACTTTATTTTTGTGTAAAAATATTTTAGTCAAGTCCGGTCAAGCCTTAATTAAAACGGGACCAAGCGTTTACCGTACGCGGTAATTGTCAACGGACACGATCCAATTTATTCTGGGATTTTAAGTCATACATCACGTTTCACCTTTCATTTCACTATAATTGTATACCATTTTAGGCTTTATTGTGTGGCTAAATATGTGCAATAAGAGTCAAAATTGTATAAACTCGAATGTTGTTTTTGTAGTACCGGTGTTAGATAAATCGCATTAGTGATGCGGGCAGGGCAGGGGTCAACGTCCAGTGTAATTAGGAGTGACTATGACCACTTCTGTTGGGCACATCGCCGAGTGATTCAATGATGTAGGCGCTGCGACTGCAATTGTCATCTCTCAGGTCACGAACTCGATTTCAACTCCTACGCATTATCTTTTCTTACGCACATGCGCGTTTATAATTTTCACATTACTACGTGAGGGTAGAAGAGCATAGATGAACAAAACTTTCTATTGCAAACCAACAACATCATCATCCCGCCCTTATCCTACTATAGTAGGGTGGGAACAACGGGTTTTCGTTCTCCAGGTTAATCTTACGTCATCTGAGTCGTCACTCCCTTCTTTATCATGTCACCTTTCACGCACAATTGTCTTTAAATTGCTAATTTTGATTACCCAATGCCTTAAAAAATCATTAATTGAGATCTCTAAACAAAATGGTAGGTGGAAAAATATACTGAACTGAGAAGAACTTTAAAATTTTGTTTAAAATGTGCATAAATTATATGTGGTAATATAATTTACCGTTTATCTCTACAGCATGATACGAGCGGTTTAAAATTTCACAAATAGCTCGCAAATCTGTCAATCCGCGTCACCATATATGGTTGTGGTTAATCCGATTTCGCTGTACGTTCACAAAAATCGATTATTCGTATCGTTTCGTATAAAGGAATCATAAATTGGATATATTATTACCTCAGCTGCTTCGTAATCCGGGAATAAAATAAATGAAGGAGCTTAAACTAAGATGTGCAAAGAGGATAAGGCTAAATGCATTCCACACTCCCTGACACACCAAACCACAATGCTGTGAAATTATATTGGTTCTAGTTTTTGCCTGCAATTCAGTCCGCGTGGAATAAAGAAAAATAAGCAGCCCATGCCCAGCTAAACATCGAGATTCGTTCAGCAGTTTAGGCTATAAACTTTAACAAACATCCATCCATCTAGTCTTTAGCATTTTTAATCTTAGTAAGATAACTAGATGATATTATAGATATACTGATCATACAACCAATGTTGGATTAAATGTTTGCCAAATGGTCAGTTTAACGCAACAAAACTACTTTTCAAGGTCTTTGTCTAATGTCATCGCTCTGTATTCATATTTTTGGCATATCGCGTTGGTCTCGGAAATGTTATCAACATACTTTTTAAAAATAGAATATGATTATATTTTTAATATTGACCAATTTAACTGAAAACAATATTTATTCAATGTCTCGAATTAAAAACAACTTTCTAACGAAAACATAAATGTAATTCATCGGGTTTCAAGTAGAATCACAACATCAAAAGAAGGATTACGAAACAAAATGAAATAGCATAGAATGTTGTTTATTGTATGGCCTTAGTCTGAATCCTTGGAAATTGTCAAGCCCTCCACTAATTCCTCCGCGACTCTCCGAGCACGAAATTGTTTCGTTAATTTTAATATTCATTCAAATGAACGATAATTAATAATCGAGCAATTTGCTATTTACAATAAAGCTTTCATCAGATCGTGAGATGTTAAACATCCTGTGAAACGGATACGCGGCCGAGTATCATTAATTTTAATAGCCCATCGTCAACCACTCGGTACCATGATGTTAAAAACATCGTTACGCCACGAAAGAGGTTTACATACTGGCCCTTGTATATTTTTAATCATCCTTAAAACTGACATGCTTATGGTTATCCGTGTTTTCGGCCAGCATGTAAACAAATATCATATTTATCTTTTTAGATTTATGTTTATGATACAGTTTAATATGTTGTTATAATTAGCATGTTTATTTAACTTTTGTAAACTAATTACGATATTTGATAACATAAGTGTTTAATGATGCTACTTTTTTTTAAATGTCTAATAGCTTCTTTATTGGTTGGCATTGATTTAACATAGATGCTAATTTTGTAAGTTTTTATACTTTAAAATAAGTATTCGTTCCGTTAAATGTTTTCAAACCGGTAGCTATAAAAGAAAGCAATAATATTTAATGATATTTACATACGTGCTGTTGGAGCGCTGTTTAAGTTACGTAACAGCAACACCAGTAGGTGTTAGGTGGTCAACAATAAAGTCTCATGGAACGAATATAGACTCGTTCGAAACTGTACAAACGTGGCTGGACCACGGCCAATTTCTCTGTGAATTCATTTCACGACTCCATTGTTATTTCTTGTCGCGAAAGCTTACCACATAATTAGTAATAAAGCACCTATTAAAATAGAAGTCAAAGAGATACAAGGAGCCGAGAGAAAAACGTTACCGTAGGTGTCAAAATCAAATTGTTGTCTAAGTACTCAACATTATTGGGACACATATATCTTTCCTAATGTTTAATTTCTCTACATAACCATTAAGTCACTCTGGGTTGCCAGTTACACGTCCAGTTTGTCATATGTTCGCGTCAAATTATTTGCAAATGATGTAGGCTGCTTTGCAACATGTAATTTACATTGAATGATAAACATTAGTAACAAATAAACGTATTTAAATCACACAATGGAAAATTAACAAATAATGCTATATTCAAAATCATTATCATTTTGACGTTATGACAAACTTACGTATTTATAGATAGAAAGACGAATGAGCAAAGCAAATAGAAACAATGTAGTTAGCACTAATTCCTTAACACCTATTCACAAATATATTTAATCTGTATGTTTGAAATAGAATACATTTTTAATGTAAAATGTTTTTTTTTATAATAAAAGGGGGCAAACGAGCGGCGTGAACACCGAGGTGGTCAACGACGCCCATGGACATCCGTAACACCAGAGGAACTACAGATGCGTTGCCGGCCTTTGAGGAAATGATAGGCTCGCTTCTTAAAGGACCCTAAGTCGTATTGGTTTGGAAATACCGCCGAGGACAGACCGTTCCACAACGCGGCTGTGCGGGGCAGAAAGTTCCGCGAAAACCGCACGGTTGAGGAATGCCAGCCATCGAGGTGGTGAGGATGGAACCTGGCGGTCTGTCGTGTCGTCCGATAACGACGATTTTCATATTATAAGGTGGCAAACGAGCAAGCGGCCACCTGAATCCGCCGTAAATGGAGAAGCGACCGCTGTTCATAGACATTCGCAACAGCGGATGGTGTTGCCTACCCTAAATCGAACTTTCCGCTTCCTATGCGTCTTCTCCACGTTCCCTTTCCATTCTATCCTTATGAGAAAAAGGGTGGGAAGAAAAAGGGACTAAAGTTTGGCCTCCGGCACCACACTCATCAGACGAAACGTGGAATTGCTCCCGCTTCACGCCTGTCTTCTGTGTTGTGTGGTCGTGGTATTGCACCGGGCGAGCCGGCCCATTCGTGCGAAGATATTAAAGCGGGCTATACCACTGTTTCCTAATTTTCATCACACTCCTATATCGGACAATAAACGTTTTATATTGATAAATACCTATATTATGCCTGTTGTAACATATGTCGTAAATATACATTAAATGTAACACAAAGCACGTACATGAATGACATTTATATTGTTTCAACCTTGTGGCATCATAGAAAATGTCATAAAAATATGCAATATGTATTCCTTGACACTTTGTAATAGAAATGGATGTCTCGTCTCACTATAAAATTGGTATCAATTGGTCACTAAAGATATCGCTTAGTGGAGATTTACTGAAAGAAATACACTCAAAGGACTAAAGTAACCATCAATATCTGATTATAGCAGTTAATCAAATGGCCTAATTACTATTTACAAAAACTGTGATAATGATAAGGTTTACTAAATAAAGGCTGGCGTATTAATTTTGCTGTTTACTGTGTACAATGTACGCACGCTCATACACAATGAAAACCTGGCTATATCTATACTCTATACTAATACAATAAAGCGTAAACACACACTTCTTTGTTGCCTA
>LD689013.1:59608-75907 GCA_003118335.3 Papilio memnon
ACTGTTAAACACTGTTTGTTGTTTAATTTGATCCATATAACCAAACAATTACAAGGGAATGGAAATATAATGGGTTTTGTCTACGTCTACAGATCGAACAATGTAGAATAGATTATTGATTCTTCACTGCATCGTCCTGTAAGTTTGTATTGAAACCAGCTAAAACTAACGTTAACCGATAAATCTGTACGGTGTTGCAAGTCACGTGTGATAGCATACAAACAATATGCATAGCTAGTAAACACTGTAGTGTTTGTGAGCACTGCTGGCACGTACGCATTCGCAACTGGACCAAACAACCTCAGCGACCTGAATTACCCGAAAAAAATCTAGCTCGTATTCATTTCATTGCAAGGTGTGCTGATTGTAAACAAGAACTAGCATGGTGTGACACTGCGCAGTGTCTTATTTCCTTAGTTATGCTAGTTACACACGAAGGAAGAACGCGTAAACATAGTAATAAATTATCCACTACTGCTACAATTTCAACGCACAAAGTGAGCAGTACTAAATTGTCTACTACTCTACCCTACTATTTTGCCCTTGTGTGTAACCGGCATAAATAATTAAAATACTAAATTAGTAAATATTTCTAGACATGACACGCTGATTTGCAAATCTATATGCGAATATTCACGGAAACGTTCTAAATATCGTACACTCCTCCATATAAGTACTGGTTGGCACTGTTTTAAACGGTTTTGAACCATCTTCTATTCAATTTAAAATGGTATTAGATTGCAGGTTTAATTATTGTACAACTTTGCGATAGACTGTACAAAAGAAATTACGACGTAATAAAATACAGATGTTGCGTAAGTTATTGTTTGAAAACATATTCAGCCTCCAAATGGGAAAATGCATTACACAGCGATTTGTCTATTATTCCCTCATTTGTTTTGCCTTTATGTCTCTTAATTAGATGTAAATGTTTTTGTCGAAAATGAGCGACAAGGCTAGGCCAATATCTATCGCGTTGTGGTAGGTCGGAGTTCCTATCGACATTCAATCTCCACGCAATTGCCGCGTCAGAAGGCGTCATTGCGTGTGTAAAAAAATATATTGTGCATTAATTACAAGGTCGTATAAGCTAGAGAGGGGAGGGGGTTAGTACGTTTCCGTGTATTTTAAAACTAGCTGGTCCCGTGCAGCTTCATCCACATGGAATTATAAAAACTTTGTTCTATTGTTTACATTTGTCAAATTCTCAATTGCAAATGTTAAAATTACGGTTACCATAATAACCTTGCTTCCTTAATGTTGGCAGCTTGTAGTTTATGGTCCCTTTACCACATGCAGGTTTTTCCAATTTATTTACCCCTAAATTTATTAGCGTGAAAACATATAGCCTAAAGCGTGTTGTAAGTGTAGGGCTTTTTATTAAAGAAATAATTATTAAAAAAAATGCTGTTATTGCTGACATCCTACGCCACAAAGTAGTGTGTGTTTACGGTTTATTACATTAGTACAGATTTTCTGTATTTTTTATTTTAATTTTAGGTTAGAAGTTTTTTTTTAAATCTTTGTCTGTCGCTATTAAAAAGTACACAGCGAAGTAGGTACTATTTTTACCTGGGGGCAACATCCTCGTATCCTTGCATTTGAAAGACACCTGCCGAGTCGCAGGTGCGCGATTCTGAAATTACCGAAATCCCAAATGTTTGAATTCGTAAATATAGATACTTTGTCTGCTTTTTAAGAAGATATTGGGTCAACTAATGAGACGAACATAGATAAACCATGAGTTTTAACAACGTATTTTACTTCTTACTACTTAATTCATACAACTCTCTAGGGAATCAATGTGCTTTAGACAATAGTTATTTAGTAGTTTTACTAAAGTATAACGTGATCATAAGCCCATAGCCTCTCACATTGATACCGTTTCGTCTAGTCTAGACGTATGAATACCTGGTTCATAATTCTAAGAATAACACTGACCCACATAACTATACCACGTTAATAACGGTCTTAACAATCTCTGTACGATAACGGTTTAAAATCCTTGTTAATAGCGGCCAAATTCGTAACCTCCTTTCGAAATTGAGATCCTTTAAAAAGAATTGACACATTCAAATACTGAGTTCAATTGCATTTTACAGAAAAGAACGTAGTTTTCATCGATTACTACAGATTAGTTTCTTAATTAAAACTATATTTAACATTATAAATGCTTTGATAAAGCTATATAATCTAATACAAATTAATAGTCTCATTAATATTATAAATGCGAAAGTTTAGATGGCTATTTGTTAGAGTTTGCCGTCTAAACAGCTGAACGGATCTCGATGAAATTTGGCATAGATGTAGAGCATAGTCTGGAATAACGCATGGGCTTTTTTTAATTCCACACGGATGAAGTCGTGGGTGGAAACTAGTCGCTAATAAAAATTATCATTGACTATTTTAAGAGGTCAGATACAAACGCCAATCAACATTATTTATTAACATCAATAACACTCGTTTTTGTGAAAAACAACAGAACGTCGTGTGTTTACTCACGTACTCCACAAATAATTTGCGCGTGCAAATCTATAATTGCACCATAGGTTAATTAAATTAGCAATTATTTACATTTTTTTATAAAAATCTAGAACTGTAATTTTATCAATTATTCATTCATTACAACTTCTTATCTATCTGCAATTGATATATCATTGAGCAGTTAATTAAAATTATGCTAAAATGGAAGAATAACTCTTTGTTCAACTCATGCAAGCCAAACAAAAGTGTTTTTTCTCCTAAACTGCAAAAGGGAATTCATGGTTAGGACCGTTCGCAAAAGAGGTCATTTACAGTTAGGGTAACCATATCAAACTAAAGAATTTCTTTTTCATTACGTACATTTAAAGCGAAGGTAAATATGAAAATGACGAAATGAGACAATCCTTGGAATACAGAAAAGTGTGGTTTTACTAATTTCGTAAGATTATGCGGAAATGTTTCGGATGCTGCCGCATTATAAAAGCGTAAGTCATCCCCCCTCGGTTCATTCAACCTTTTTTCGCAATAATTCACATGCCGGTACCGCATGTTACGGGCGGCAATTTTATACATTTTTAATATTAAACATTCGTACGCACAAAAAAAAAACTATCTTGATTTTTAGTGTCCAAAAATTGTTAGCACAAGTTAGCAAAATTTTTGAATGAATGAAAGAAAAATTATAATCGGAAAACCTTAACCGTTAATCAATAATCGTATAATACAATAACCAAATATTTGATATAATATAATTCATCCTTTTTTAAATAATAAACGTATAGCACACAGCACACATGAAAGGTAGCCATCCAAACGTGCGTTGTTTACTACCACGTGCAGTAATTGCGTAACAATTGCTCGTAAATTAGATAAGAACCATAGTGAGCTTGGTGAATGTCATGAATTTGCTTTCTTCGTATGGAAGGCGTGGATGATCGTCACGTCGTTAATTTCCTCGAACTCCAAATAAGAACTACGTACCTTATTTCCTCGTATGAGAAAGATTAAAATTAGAACAAAATGTTGCACGAGACGACACACTTTCACGTGTTCTTTATTAATTTTAATACCATAAAAGATAAAGGACTTTAGTTTCTGCCAAGTTTATCTCAAATTCTCAGTACAAATAAAAGTAAAAACTGGGCGCCACACCACCATGGTCTTTGTCTATCCACAAACCCGAACTGGATTTATTTCTAAGGTTACTATACAGGTTTTTGACCACAGTATAGATTAAAACAAAGATTTTTTTGCGTGATCGAATAGTTTTACTCTATTTATAACCAGCCAGTATATGCATTCCAAGTTCCTTCTTAATATTATCAATGATCAATACAAAGTTAATCGTACTTTAGAGACAAAAACGAAGCTTTGAAATTAAGGTCTTGGGCACGTTGTCATAGATTTTTTTTGTAAAATATCGTGACACAGAGAGAACGACCTAAATGTAAACATTGGCGTAACGGTTATGTGTGCCACAGCAGGGGCAATGACAGGCTTACTCATCCGCCGCCAGCCGGCAATACTTCCTCGATGTGAGAGCACACGTCAAACCACATATCATGTCATAAAAAATCTTGAATTTCCTGAAAACGTACTCTCTGTCAACATTTACCTGTTATATAAATAAATGCGACATAGCTTGACGCTTTTTGATAAATGGGTTCATCTAACAATGAAACGACACTTACGTTATTTTTAAAAATATGCAAAAATTGTATTTTTGGACAAAAATAAACACGATTCAATCAATTGTTAGAAATATTCGCTACAGTCGCAGCTGATAAGAATTTTTCCCATCCAACTTTGTCTTTAAGCAAACGCGAGTTTAATCATATCGCCGGAACTTTAACCCGTATATGCTAAAAGCGTTCTTTGTTCCTACATAACAATGTTATTGCATTGTATCATAACAATGACAACGACAAAGACCATGTATTCATCAATAAAATCAATATTTCGTTGCAGACGCTGCAAGTTTCAAACATACCAGTTGTATGAATCAGTCACGCGGTGATTCACGTGAGTTCCAATTTTTCAGCTTATTTTCTTGTCTGTAGTACAAAGGCAAATAATTAAGTTTTCCACGTAACGAAAAACTGCAGTTCTCAGTACGCATAGTGGCATACTTTTGATTGATGGTTAATTTATCATGTTTTCTCATAAGCTTTCGAGTATTTAACCAAATTGAATAAATTGATTGAAAGATTTACCATGCCGAATATTTTTCATGTGGCAGAATCTTTTGAATTCCTTGACATGTTTCCTGCTGATATACAAACGCTATAACACACAGATAGCTATAGTTGTCGTACCATAGACAATATAAAACCAACGCTTGTACCAGAGCACGTGTAAAATAAGTTCAATCATATTTAGGTCATCCGACACAAAAACTAGATTCTATAACCACGTGGCCGTTATTATTGAATTACAAAATATAATTTACGATATAGTTTCTTGTTAATTGCAATCACCATTGTCGCTAATTTGTTACTTTCCTGTTACCCTAGTAACGTAGTAAAATAATTTTAACCTTTGCGCCTAACGAAATTTTAAAACGAAAGAAAATTAATTACGCTTATTTTGTTTGGAACCCAAATGTTATCTCCTTTGCTATATAGCAGTTGTATTCTAATTTTAAATTAAACTTTAACATTACAGAAACTAGGGATGGTTACTATTGAAATCACAAATGAAGCAAGCTTGGACATCTTAAATATGTACATCGGCATGGCACTGGCAGGCGATTCGAATTTTGTTCCAGACAAGACGAAAATATCCAGGCACCAGTACCAGTGTATCTGGAGATCGCACAGATATTTATCCCTGCTGCACGAATATCTTTGCATGTACCATCGACAATCATAACAATCTTTTATCAATTTACTTAAACATACAGTTACTGCCACACACAGAAGTAAAGCCTGCGTTCCAGTCAAGCAAGAATTCTAAACTTTAAACATAAATCATAAGTTAATTACAATGATTAACTAATGATTGATAATTTGTTTATTGATTTGAAATACCACAATAACATTACGACTATGAAAAAAACCAAAGAAAAGTCTAAAATTAAGTTGTTACTACTTTCAAATCCCAGTTTAAATCTGAAAGCATTCTAGATTTCGCACGTGTCCGCGAATAGAATCTCTGAAGTTATATTTGCATGTTGCTTGCTACAACTTAAGGGGAAGCATAATATTTTATTATATGATATAATACAAACGCACAATATGTTGTTCTTTTTAATTGAAGTTTATGTTAAAAAACATTTTCGCTAAATTAAAACTGTGCCCTCATAATATGTTTTATATCAGTTGAACTTTGATACCACACTACACTATCTACAACTATTTTAGTTTGTATTGTGATTTACGTTATCTTTTTTTTAGGCTGCGAAAATTCCCGGATATAAATTTATCAACAGACGATGCGACACTTAATAAGAGCAAGAAATGGAAGCAGCTGGTCTGTAATAGCTGCAGTCATAAGCATTGCATCTGTTTTTGGATTTGCCAGTACTTTATATTTCAGCGACCGGCGTTCTAGACGAAAATACAGGATTATTCGAAACGCTAGTGCGTTTCGTTTTACAATCTACTTACGATTTCCGTTCTCTTCCGGAATCTACCTGAGCCATGTAAGGGGTAATATACACCTTAATATCCAGGTAAAAGCAACAAAGACCGTATTTAAAAAAAAACATCTAAGAAGTAAGTACATTTTTATTGATCTGCAGTCTTCTTTTACAAGATTTTTACTAACAAAATTTATTTTCCCTATTTGGTGTTTTACGGAATTTTGGGTAATAATATTTTAATCACACTTTATGGCGTTTACTAGTACTCAAAAAAGAAATAAGTTTCATTTATCGAGATATTTATTGATTTATTTTGTATTTATGATAAAAATAAAAATCGAATATTGTTAATATTTAAACAACATTACTTAATTTTAAATAAATGCAGGCGACAGTTATTAATTAATCTGTTTTAATTTTTATTTGGACAGATTAACATAATCTGTCAAAATTATAAGTACCTACCTACAATGAAATTACCGCGAAGGTGTACCTAATTTGAAGGCTTTGTTTGTTACGATATTTGCAAATTGCTGTCGGTTGCAATTTTACTCTATCAAAAGCAATAAAAGGACGATTAAAACTATGAGAAGCATTACATTCATTGGTAAAAGTTAAGAGCACGCACTACAGGCACTCGGTGAGCGGTGACGTACCGCGCGCGACCACATTTTGTTCTCGGACCAACCGCTCCTTCACAGGCTCTCAGTTTGAATTTGGCGCGACGACATACAGTCCAGTAGCGGGCGGCCAAGCCGCACGATCGCGCCATTGTAGGCCGTCAGAAAACGAACAAATTGAAAGTTTCGCTTGTGTTATTTACATTTTTGTTTGTTTTGGTGTAAGAACGGACCGGTTTTTAAAGAATTTAGGCTTTGGAAAACTTAAAATAGAATTATATAGAACATAGTTAAGTGAGTTTATGTAGTGCAAACAAAATATTTTCGGTATGTAATGTGTTTTTTGTTATCAACTCTCGGTTATCGTGCGCTCCGTGCGAACTTTTAATAAGCTTTACTTCCTTTGTTTAGGGACGGCGTCGCCCACGTTAATATTTTGCATAAACAGTAGTACGCTGTACTATAACAATAACAATGGATGCAGATCGAAAAATAAACTTATGCGAGGGGGTTCCTCTTAACTCATCAGGTGCGGCGAATATTTTTTTGAATACTAGTAACGATAGAAAAGTTAAAGATGGAACTGTGATACATTTAAAAACAGGTGATTATAGCTTTTTTTTAACTTTTAATCATTTAAATTAAGTACGTGAAATCAATTTGTTTTATATTTTTAGAGAAACCGGCAGACGTCGGAGTGCATATAAACACGACTTTGTCGATAGCGTCTTCCAAGAAAATAAAACTTTTGTTCATAATGAACTTCTTGCTTAGCGTCGTGTGTATGATAATTAGTTGTTCGGTGGCATTTTACTACTGGAACGAGATGATATCGATGAGGAAACAGATAGAGTTGGTGCGGGAACAGTTTTTAATTCAGAACTTCAAAGACGGTGTAGGAGAAGAGGACAAGCCTGTGCACAGTGCTCTGGTGTCGAGGCTGCGGCCTCAAGTGCGAGCGGAGGGCCGCGAGCCGCGTATGAACTTCGCTAAAGAGGATATTTCACCAAATGCCAGGAGGTACTATGTTGAAGACCTTGGGGAGGACATGTTGCTTGTTGACTCCAGTAAAAAGGATTCCAAAGAAGACAAGGCCCCTGTTTATGACATGGCAGCATTCCAAAAAGGTAGATATTATATTTAACTCAATTTTAAAAATAGGTATAGGGGTTTTTCATTTTTTTTGATGATTGTCATTTTATATTTTAGAGCCTCTGGTAGTTCACTTCAATGGAGCCATGAGGGAAGTCAATATGGGGTCTCAAGGTATGTTTACACCATCATAAAACTTTATATTAATTTTATTCAAGTCCTTTCCACTCTTGGTTTGATAGCAATATATAGTACCTACCTAACTCAAAAACTTTATACACTTCAATCTATTTTTTTCATAAGTTAACCTTTCTATAGAATCACAGTATTAATCAATATTGAGGTGAATCACAAATAAAGCCAACAAAGAATCAATTCAATATAAAAATATATATTTAATTCCTAATATTATGCACAATGTAATATTAACTGTAACTCCATTGTGTTAGTGTTTACATTTGTTTGTCATAACATTTGTACCATTCATTCACATATCACAGAGTAGCGTTCGCAGCACAACAAATATGTGATTAAAATGATAATTTATGTACCGCAGGATGTCTAAGTCTAAGTATACATTGTTTGAATGTTCAACTAGCCATTCAAATTGCAACCTTTTGTAGATATTATAAAGTGTAAATTTGAGTAATTAAGTTATTCATACTATACAAACTTGATACTTGATTAAGCTTAAACGAAGGTTCAGATGGAAATTAATCTGTTGATTACAAATGAAGTAGCCAGACACTGTTGTGTTCTTTTTAAGGAAAGCTGTCTGTAATTAAAGATGCATTCCACACTTAAATAGTTATAATTTACTGGACTTTTTAACAAGGATTACTCAAATAGTAAATGTTAGTCATTTAATGAATTTGTTTTATTATGGGAATTTTTGGGTTAATAATATTACAAATAGTAATAATGTTTAGAGTATTAATTTTGCAATATAAGTTTTAATTTGAAGTAATTTAAGTGAGTCATGTAATACTAGTACATATAAATATACTAGCTTTCGCCCGCGACTCCGTACGCGTGTAATTATAAAAACTTTATTTAATTGTTTACATTTGCCAAATTATCAATTGCAAATGTCAAAATGACATGACATGATGACAAACCATGGCAATCTTGCTTCCTTGATGTTGGCAGCAACTTACCATAAGGGTTACTATTTTCCACATTAGGGTTTTATCCAAAATATTTACCCCCTAAGTTTAAGGGCGTGAAAATATATAGCCTAAAGCGTGACATAAGTCCTACGCTTTTTATTAAAATAAGAATTATTCAAAAATAAAGTGTAATTGCTGACATCTTACGCTACAAAGTAGTGTGTGTTTACGCTTTATTATATTAGTATAAATTATTTAGTAATGATTTAGTTGTGTGTGGACTTAAAAAACCATATATGCTTAGGAAGACAAAAATAAATATTTTCAGTTAGATTAGGGTTAAGGGAGTGAATTACATTTACCGTATTATCACAATACTTAAAATTAGTTTTATTGTACAATGAGACATATTGAATATAAAAACAACATTTTATTATTTATGATCTTTATTTCAATCTTTCCGAAATAAAAATATTGTGTCTGTGGTCATTTTTCGCGCGTAAATTATTGACTTGGCTTAAAATTAACTTTCTTCAAGTTACAAATTCACATGGTCAAGTTGTAAATATTTAGGTCGAACGATGAAACTTGAGTTGCTAACTGGTCTATAAAAATCTCTTGACACGATCTAGTTTCAAAGATTAATTTCATAATAGACGCAAACACTCAAACGGAAGCAAGCATTTAATTCCTTATCAAGAATTTACAATAACAATAGTAAAACATAGGGCTGCCTATTGTTAAATTATTCTTTCTTTAGAAGAGTATCAGAAAATTTTATTATAACATATCATTAGAAATAAAACTTACATTATAAAAAAATATGTTCATTGTTTTGATGATATAAAAAATTATTGTCAAAGACTAGTAAAAAGTTTGTAATAATTTAGAAATTTATTATTTCGAAAAAGAAAAAAACACGAATTTTTTTAACCTTAGGTCACAACTCCGATACATCGTAAGCGGTTGCAAAATAAAGAACCACTTTACTTTATCTTAAGTGTTAGTGCCGTTATGTGACACATTGATACCATTTCAATTAAATTATCAAATAGGCGTCAGTTGGGACAGAACCTAGACCTAATCTAGATCATTGGCTGGCGTGATCCGAAACCACTGTTGTACATAATAAGCATTAGTAAAAAAACTTGGATAATATTATAAGTTATTGTATTGTTTAGGCCATTGAAACCCATGGTTCTTATAGGTACTTAGAGGGGGGGGATGGAACACTACAGTTTAAACCTAATAGTTACAGTTACAGCTTCCTTGATATTGCAAATTCATATTAATTACATTTTAATGAACAAAAAATAGTCTTTTATGACTTCGCACCTTCGTTAGGACTTTAAGATTATCGTTAATATTATATACAAATAATTATTTTCTAAAGAACTATAGTCTAGTAGCATACCTAGATACTACATTAGACTTCCGCGAACCTTAGTAACGGATTTTCCTCATAATTTTATAATACAATTATATGTGGTTAAAGTGAGAGGTCTCTTACTCATTTCTAACCAATGTTAGTGTTCGGAAATGTCTAAGTTGTTTGTAATCTACAATATTTTTCGTTTAATTATAAAGAAAATAAAAGTTTGTTTGTTTGTTTGTTTTAAATTAAATTGTGCAACATGCTGTATATTCCATCTAATAAATACAATCATTAATGGCTCGCATATCAAGTGTTGCCAACTCATATAACTCAGTGATCATAATGGCAGTCATTATTTAATTATGCGATTACATTAACGATTTCCGCTTATCGCGTAAACAAGGCCTATAGATACAAGATACATCAGGTATCATTAATATATTCAATAAAAAAACTAACTTTTAAAACTTTAACGCACTTGGATTTCGTTCGAAAATAAGACCCCATCCAAATATTTATAATAAGTTATTTTAAAAACAATTGCATATTACACGAATATTACAATATTTCCTTCCACGGACATCGCTTTATAAAAGGTTTTTTAACAAATATTATTTGTTCCTCAGCAATCGTGGGTCCTTGGCTACGCGACCTGGAGGTATCAACCAAAGGCAGTGAAACCAAAATAGAACTCAATACCAATTACTTCGTTATTCAGGAATCTGGACTGTACTTCATTTACACACAGGTTAGTACTAATTTAAGTAATAGTATGTCATTCCCATTATCCATGTTAGGAGTTCAGTCTTTAGTCGTGTGAATTAAATAGAAAAAACCAATTCGTTATTCATCACTAAATATTAAACAGGACAAATAATAGCGTCAGTTATCCGCCTAGTTATGACGCGTGTGCTAATAAAGTTATGAATAATTTATAATACAGTATTTGTAATATTTAAATCAAATTTTACATGTAATAGAAGTTTGTTGACCCCCATCATAACCAACTTTGCTTTAGAGTTTGAGAATACGGATTTCAAATGGGCGTCATCCAGTCAATTTTATTACATCCGTATGGTACATTAGCGAAAATCCGCTGTGTTCCACTTAAAGAAAAATTAAATTGTTCCTCGCAAAGAGCCAAATACCGGCACTTCTTACAATTAATCAATTAGGTATTACTTAATTGCAAACGACAGGGTAGTAATAAAAATCGATTAAACACGAAGCGACCCTTTTAGGGTAGGCTCCGAGCCCCTCGGTGGGGACGTATAGTGAGATGGTGATGATGATGGTGATGACCTTTTTTGTACAATCACATTTATAAGCCTATCCTATTGCTTATTGTTCCGTATTCCAATCAAACGACTAGCTTGGAAGTACTCCGTCAGATTCCCCGATTTCATGTCAACTTATTGATATATATCACCAGATCGTGTACCTTACACACGCGCCGAACTGTTACTTCATATGGGCGCGGCAACCCAACCAGGAGCCGCGGCTACTCAGCACGTGTGCGACTGGCGACGACTCCAGTTCACGCGCGCTCGACCGCTCGCAGATCTCCTGCGCCACGCACACGCTCGCCAGACTATACAAAGGTGATACTGTCAACATCGCTCAGAGAGAACAGAACAGAACGCTGTGGCTCCGGCCAGGGTTCACACACTTCGGATTCATTAAAATTGCCTCCTAACGTGAAATGTGAATGATTAATTCAATAACTATTAGATGAGTTATGGACGTCGCCAAGGGGAGGCAAGTTGACCCTCTAGACTATCGACAGTAAGTCGGAAGTGACTTGTAATTTTCATATTAATAAAATGGACATGTAGATAACCATCATTAAAAAAATTGCTATTAGGCCCTCTTTCATTATCAGCTAGCTCATCTTTGATGATATAAGCTAATTTAGTAATTTTATTTGACTCAAGAGGGACTTTTTTAATTCCTTTGTAACCACCTAGAGCATAGATGACTGATCAAATTTTGACGAATGAGGTGTCATTTGTTTAGTATTCTTCTCCTGAGTGTCATTGGTGTACAATCAGTAAGGATTTGAGTTTTTTTTTAGTTAAAAAATTAGTTGTTATGTAAATAAGTCACTGCCATGATATCAAAATGTTGCTATTATAGTGCCATATTTGATTTTCGTTTGTATATTGGTTGCATCACAAGCGATTGTGTACTTATGTTAATTATCTTAATTATAAGTCAATATTGATATGTTTAGTTGAAATTATTGTCTAACAATAAAACTATTCTAATTTGATTTCGAAATGACATATAATTTTTGACTTTATTTGCTCAAAAGCATTTAGTACATCGTACTGGTTTTTATTTGGCGTACTTATTGTTCTTTAAAACAAGTCATGGTGCAGTTAAAGTTAATTTAGGTTTAAATTTCGTTTAAATGTTGTATACTGTTTAAAAATGGTGCTGATAGTTGGTTTGTCATATTAAGTAATAGAGCCTACCGGAATTTAGTCAGAATTTAGTATGGTAAGTTATAAAAAGGGTATATTTTGTCTTCCAGTGCTCATAAGTTTTAGTACATTCTAAATTTATCGTATTTTGTAACGATAACTTTCCCTATTTAGTTATGTTTTAGAATTATCAATGTATAGGATGACCGAAAATGTATAAACCCTGGCCATATCGAAAAAATATGAAACTTATTTCTTTGCGAACATTAGAAAGTGATTTAAGAAGGCGCTTGAAGCGCTCCTAAGCTAGAGTTTTACATTTATGCTATACTGAAATGTTATGAATCTATGTTAAAAAAATGTTGTCTCAGTTTTTATACAGATAATAAGAGTAATAGTAAAAAACATGTGGAAAAAATTTGTTGAAAAATTTCTGCCATTATGCGGTCTTCAATTTCTGATTCTCCCCGCAGTGTTACTTTTTACATGTAAGTTATTTATAAGAATAGTGATATTTATTTTGTAATTTAGTAATGTGTTTCATAATATGTTACCGATAGTTTTCAACTTATAGTGGAATAATTTTCACAATTCCTTTAAAGTCTATGACAAACTTTTTTTTTGTAATTCGAAATATTGTATTTGTGTTTTGACCGAAGAAACCAATGGAAGTATTTTGACAAATATTTATGTGACATTATTAATACTAAAAATAAACACTTAATGACGAAACATGTTCTACTGCAGAAAAGACCAGACTTCTTTTATTGTTATTACATACTTTATTGATAATATTTATGTATTTTGTTGTGTCCATAGTAATATGTTTTGTGTATTTATCAAATTGTATTACACAAATGTTTTGTGTTAAATAAGGAATGTAGAATTATTCGATGATAACTGTAAATAAACGGCAATTAGCCCCGTCCGCCAATAAAGTGCCTTAAAGATTGAAATATACTAACTCGTTTTATTTTGCTTTTACGTTATTTACTGCAAATGGTTGTTGTCACGACTCAAGTCCGTACAAAGAATAGGTATTGAAGCCATGCTTATAGAAAATTGATTCAATGTGGCTGCGAGTTGAACGTGAAGGTTGTCGTGAAATCAAAAAATGTTATTTTACAGTAGACTCGGTATCCCAAGCTTTATATGTAAATCATTGGTATAGAAAAGTTGGAAAAATAACTAACAACCTAATAAGGGGATGTACCAAAACATGAATGTGTCATGAAAGTAAAAATGTATCAAGTATCAATCATCAAAATTAATCAAACATAATAAAATAATTATTTCATAATTGAGTCTAACCAATATTTTCTTTTTTTTACAAAAATCGATATTCCTTTCAAGGAGCAGGAAATCGATTTTCTAATCCGTCATTCGCATCGCGCTTACGTTTACTCTATGGAACTCTGAAACATCACATCACTAACATAACCTCTTTTAGAAAATAAATCAAGTATTTATTTAGAATACAAATACTTTAATTTAAACCTTACATAGTTATAAGCAGCAAAACAAAATGTTAACAAGGTTTCAAGTCGTTCTATGATATTTTACATTTTAATTTTGCATTATATGTTTTTCACATATTTATTACATATTATTTTCAGACTAAAATTCAGGCGAGATTTCAGGATAATTGTGAGATGTTTGTCGGAGAAACCACCAGAAAAGGATGGAAAGATTGCAAATATAGAAGAGAAAGATGAAAAAGTACAAAATAAAACTAATTCTGAGAACGCGACAGAAAAAATTCAAGCTCTTCTCAAAAGTATGATGGCAGCGCCTAAAATAAGCGAAAACGAATATACAGAAAAATTCACTGTTGCTCCTGAGAGAAAACGGAAACCAAAAGGCGATGAGATAGAAAGGAAAACAGAAAAAATAGGTAAACTGAATATATCAAATTATTTGAATCAAAAGTACAAAGAAAAAATGTATTCATAGCAGAGGTGCAATTGATTCTGTTAGGGCATGATGTGTATTCAATCCTTAATAGAAAATAATCTACTTCACGTCCTTACCCTATTCCCGTAGGGTCAGTGTTAGGTGTTTCATCTTTCAGGTTTATCTATCTCCTAAGACTACCTCTACCATTGTACCTCTCCACTCTTTTAATTTAATAATTTATATTTACAGAAGAGAATCTTACCAAAGCAGCAGAGGAAGTTGCTCAAGTAATTGGTGGAGATGTCAAACAGACTGAAGCAGAATTATTGTCAAAAGTGCTTGGAAAAATTAATCAAACCTCTACAAGCTTAAGGTCTCTAAGTCCTACATACTTTTACTCTGAAAGCTACATTTAAAATCTCATGTCTAAAAGCAACAGTTATTATCTCCCATATCTATAACTTTATTGTTTATTCTAGTGACTTATTAGTAGGAATGAAAGTGGATCGCACAAAAGAGGGTGATGAAGGTTTCAAAACGGAAACTCGTGGCCAGCAAGTTAAACGTCTTGTGGCTAAAGCACGGACAGAAGCTCCTAAAACAAGATTTGTACAAAGAAAAGAATTTGTTAAACAGAGGTGAGAGGTACATACATTATTAACATTACTGATTTTTTATTACAAAATACCTGATTTCTGTTTCTTCTAACAGTCCACCCCAAGCTACAGCGGTCAATATATTTGGTGGAGAACCATTAGGTATATTTAAAGCGAAAGAAGAGAACTATGGCACAAAGCTTGATGTGTGGGAGAGGTTGAACCAAAGAGAGTTAGAACTAGCCACATTACAACCGCCAGCTAATTACTTCCAGAAGATGATACAGTGGACTGAGCAAGGGAAAGTCTGGCAGTTCCCTATAAATAATGAACAAGGTAAATATTTTACTCTGTACAATTACTACAATGGCATTTTAAATTTATAGGCAATATTTTATGTCATACTAGCTTTTCTCCGCAATTTTCTCTGCTTGAATTATAAAAAAAAAAATTACTAGTAGAATATGTATTCATCCAAACTCTGTTTTACATGTGTGCCAAATTCATTGAGATTCATTAAACTGTTTTGGAGCTATGTGTCAAGAAACATCCATCCATCCAAACTTTAGCATTTATAACAGTACTATGAGTATGATGTACTACTTTTATTTAGTTTTATGTGAAAATTAAAGTTTATTATTTCTATTTCAGGATTGGAAGACGAAAATAATGTACATTTTTCTGAGCATATTTTCTTAGATGTCCACTTAGAAGGTTGGTGTCCCAGCCGTGGCCCGATCAGACACTTCATGGAGTTAGTGTGCGTTGGTCTTTCAAAGAATCCATTTTACACGGTACAAGAGAAAAAAGATCACATTATGTGGTACAAGGACTACTTTGAATCTAAAAAGGATGTATTATTGGAAGTTGGTGTGTGGGATGTTAAGGCTATTAATAAAGAAGCCAATGTGTAAACATAAGTTTATTTTAGTCGTAGAAAATTAATAAAATATTTAAATCTGTACATTGTTTTATTTAGTCTATGGTAGTAAAGTCTTCATTCGGAATTCTTTGTATGTTAGAGGATATTTTTTTATCATAAATTAAAAGCAGGTTTACGGACAACTTTACAAGATGACGTCACAAGCCGAACGTTTAGTCGAATGTGCGTCTCTATC
>LD689013.1:86911-101772 GCA_003118335.3 Papilio memnon
ACAACTAATGTTTATTAATAACTAACATCACGCCCTTAAGATGAACATCACGAATTAATACTGACCTAAAAAGCAGGTAACGTGAAATCTGCCAACACAATTTCACATAACCTCTATGTACATATTTAGTGAGCTTGATTTTTTTTTAAATAGCTCATTGATTTTTAAATATGTCATCAACACATCTCTCTGTACACCTATAATCGTAGCTCTATCCATGTACTATCTAAATACAACCTAAACATATCGTACCCATAAGTGCAAAGTAATTAAGTTCGAGTGCAATAATATATTTAGCTTTAGCTGTAAACAAAACAAACGACGACTTCCAACATCCAAGTGTAGACAAAGCGTGTATAAAAAAGGCGACATTAATTGTCCGAATGCAAATTGTAACGGGGACAGATACAAACAGCGGTGGCTCGGCTGTCTGGCCGCAAGTCACCCCCTCACCTCGCCGACAGGGGTCAGCTCGCCATAGCCGCAGATGCTCCGGACAGACGATTAATAAGGCGCTCCGCCCCCGGAGCCCCGGGCTACTGCCTGCTGCCGGCTACCCCGACCGCAACGCACCGACTTACGAATACGGTCACCATACTTGCACGACTTACAAGGAAAAATGTGTTAGACGATTTGATTAAACGATAATTTTAGGTACACTATTACTTTATCTATATCTATACTAATATTATAAAGAGGAAAACTTTGTATTTTTGTATGTATTTGATTCACGCAAAAACTACTGGGCCGATTTTAATAATTCATTCACCATTAGAAAGGTAATTTATCTGTGAGTAACATAGGCTATATTTTGTTATTAATAATATTCAGGAACTATTAATAAACAGCGTATTTCTGTGTCGTTAAAAATTAACTACATTTTAACTTTTCTCGGCTTACGCTGCCTAAACCGTTAGAGGTATATAAAAATGATGTATGCAGGAATTATAGATTTCAAAAAGTTCTACAGAAAAGTCCGCGATAGCATATATCTATCTTTAACTGTTTTCTTGCACTAACCACATTTTTGTTAACAAAATGAATTAAAAATCGCATGCCATTTGCGTCGTTGTTTTATTGGTTTCAATATTAATCCTTATCCAAATAAATGCGTTTGTTATCAGGAAAATTTAATGTAGGATAAAATTGTCATTTACAGTATTTAAATTGGACAAATAGTTTAGAAGATATCGCGAACACAAAGAATAAGGGTAGCCGAAAAATCAGCTCACAAACTACCGTGCTTAGAAATTTGGGATCTGGCATCAGTAGATTTCTGTAATTTCGTATACTACTATTAAGATAATACTTTAGGTAATAGGTGGAAAAAAGGGGCGAACATAAGTTTTGAACTTTTGAACTCCACGCGGACGAAGTCGTGGGCAACAGTTAGTATTTTGTATAATTTGTAAGTATGTATGTTACATTACGACATTTTACCAAAAGTCCTAAAAAATTTAAACGTATGGAGACCCTATAATGTGCGGTGATTTAACAAACGGGCCGTGATACGCAGATAAGCCGATTACGCGATGCCACCTAGATGCATTATTACCACTACACTGACATTGTGTTCATAACTGACTTCAAGAGTTAAAATAAGGAGATTATTTAGGGTTGATAAGTGATCACTGACGAAATAATTTAATTTTGTTAAAACCGAACTAGTATAATATAATACAAATCTTTAGTCAATACTCAATTGTAAATAGCGAACTAAAGCAAAGAAATACTAAGCCATTTATCTTCTTGCGGACAAGGACTACGTTTCCTTTAGAATAAAATTAACTAAGACAGCATTGTTACAAAGTGTTAGTGGATATTGTAGGCAGCTTGCGTTGACTTGCCGCTTTTACTAGAAAACCAACATAGATTTTATAGTAAAATTAACATACAACAATAACACTTAATATTAAAAATAGGATTTTACATGTAAGAGAATATACCCATTAGCGATACGTAATCAACGAGAATTATCCCAGTGTAAGATTGGTTTTAAAAGGGGCATCAAATTAGATGCCCCAAATGGCGTTGGTCGCACTGAAGGCGACGGATTCTCGCGCCTTTTTTGGTTGGCGCGCAATCTGCCGCGTCACGCGTCAGCTGTGCACCAACACTATGATATTTACATCACCATGTACGGCTTGTACTTGTTGTACTATGATGACGTCATAAATCACGTTTGCAATTTAAACCCCGAATTTAATACACATCGAGACTTTTTTTTAGTTTCTATGCGGATTTAATTCTTCAAATTGCACT
Organism: Papilio memnon; assembly: GCA_003118335.3. Taxonomy (NCBI): domain Eukaryota; kingdom Metazoa; phylum Arthropoda; class Insecta; order Lepidoptera; family Papilionidae; genus Papilio; species Papilio memnon. The sequence goes on from LD689013.1 coordinate 89,174, forward strand.
CTAATTATAAGAAAATATAAACAATACACGTAAAACCGTATACGGAAAGTCTCTTGGTACTAAATTTAATTCAGATCAAAATTAAACCGACCAAACCATCAACTATAAGAAAATTTTGAGTTCAGTGTTTCTTACGTACTAATTAAATTAGCAATATAAAATTATAATAACAAGACAGATCGCAGTGTCTGGAGCCATATAAGGCAGTGCTTATTCTAATATATTATGAATCATAACATACAACACTAGAGGCCGGGTGTGACTCGACTAAATCGTAGCAGTCGATTACACGCCCATAATGAATCGATCAAAGCTTTAGTGGAACGAAAATCGATAAGATGATGAGCGTAGGATGCTCCAGCAGCCATTTCTAAGATCTTATCAATTTTACATATTGTATTTGAAATAATTGATGTTCCAAAGCAATGATAGCAATCGAGTAAATATTAAACCGAGGCGAATAATCGTTCAAAAATCAACAAGAAGCATATTGAGTTCTAAAACCCAAATCATCGGGACTTATGGACTTATATACAAGTTTTTTTTTTATATTCTTAACCAAACATGGATAAACTCTAATAATATATTTTTTTCTAAATCAATAAGATTACCATTTATGTTTAGAAATTATTGAACTTTGAGCGATAGAAGAGCACACAAAAAACGATGAGTCACTTCTAGTTGAAACATCTATGTGCAGCTAATGTAAGGATAATGTTACCTACATCAAGAGATGACATGTTCAAGACATCCGTGACAAGATATATTTCATCACATCAAAAGTTTGTGGTCTTTTAAAATATGATTCAACATTAATTAAGCACAGAGATGTAGACGGTACCAACCTTTACAAACTAAGGTCAAATGTAATATGAAAAATTCATATTTTAAATTATAAAGATGGTTTAATTGTGATAAATCGTACAGTCGAATGATAATTACGTACGTCGGTAAAGTCGGCGCGAGATAAATCAAAAGCGTTAGCAAACTGCGAACATAATTTTAGTAAATCAACGTCTGAGCAATCGGGCAGTCATTATCGAGTGGGTGCTCGTATTGCTAAATTACTTGTAGACCCGAGGTACGCTTGGGTCCTTCTAAAATTTCACACCGCAGCTGTTTAACGTAGAACAATCGATGTCTTGGGTGTCACCGGACGGGCAAAAAATAAAAACAACATATGCGCACTCGCCCCGCCTGCGCCCGGCCCGCAATAATCAGCACGTGCAGCGGGAACACCGCAACGCCAAGCTCCCACATTTACTGACTACTCGTAAACGATGTCGTTTGATAGAACTTAATCATCTTTGTTCTTAAGTAATTAAAATGAAAATTATGATGAAGATACAGAAGGCGTTAAACTGCTATTGAATCAATCAGCTCAACTAAAAAGTTGAATAGTTGTTTATGCTGATGGAGATCATCGTTTTAGTTTACTTCATCCTTATTGGATATAAATCAGCTCGATAAAACTTGGATAGTGATTTTATATACTTGTCTAATTCAGTACCTTATCGTGAGAGTTTATTTAATTACATAATAGAATGAATCTTGAATGGTTCTTTAGAATACAAGAATGTTGGATAGGCGCAATTAGAGTTCATGGCGGTACGTGAAGCGTTTAAATCAAAATTTATCAAGCGAGTGGAAACTGGAGATAATGTTATGACGGTTGCGGCGCGCAGCGGGCCCGACTATTCAACAGAGTCAATGGCGTGTGACCGCCGCCGCACCGCGCCCGCTGCCGCTGCCGAGAGGTCGCCGGGCGCTGGGTGACGTTTACATTCTTCAAGCTACAACTCGTCTTTTTTTCCATTTGTTATAGAACCGCGCTACTGACGGATTGAGTTGTACGACCGGGCACGTTATCTATAAAGCGCAATCGGTTCCGCTCCGACGACATGAACTTTCCGATAAGTTCGCGGAACGCGTAACGAGCCAAAGATGGAAAACAATCAATCGGCATCTAATGGCGCGATAAACCCGTTTCAGCCGGCGTCGATCCGTGAAGGCAACGTAACGTGAGGCTCGCATCCATTGACGCGCGTCGGCGATCGATGGGGAGCGATCTCGCGGTCATCCTCTCCGGATCTTTGTCTGCATCGCTTCAGGAGCGGCATAAAATTATCTGGGCATTAGCGGGGCGTCCGGAGAAAGGCAGCGGGAGGCGCGGGTAGAGGCGGGTGCCCGGGGACCATTTGTCATCGGCGCGTGGGGTGGGGGAGGCAGGGAGGGAGGCGGAAGAAAGTACCGGCGACTCGGGGCTGCAGACGCGGCCACAAAAACAAGACCGAGAGAGCAGGGGCGGGCCGCGGTGCCACTGTGCCAGCGCGCCACTCGCCGCTACCGATACCAACTCCTATAATATATAGTTACTGATAAAACATTTTATATGTTTGTAACTTAAATTACCCATGTTTTTTAAATATCGTAATTATATCAAAATTTCCAGTGGTCGCGTCACTACAAGTGTATTTTCTTACTTTTTTCCTAACCAACTAAAACTAGCATATTTGTCAAACTACGAAATTAAGATACGTGTTACTTATAACTTTTCTTGAACCAAAGACAAACTTTAAAAAATTAACGCAAGCTATACATCGTTTATTTTATGTTTAAAAAGGGTCAAGCGATCAGCACGTAGAGAGAAAGGTTAGGGAAGGAAGGCGTTGCAAAAAGCTCGAGCACAAACTATGTTTAATATTAGAACAGAAGGCGCGCAAGTTTTTGCGTAGAGCCGGGACGTAGCCGCGCCGACTGCGGACCAAAGCTTAGAATAATTAATATTTAGCTAGAGGGAATATAACAAAATTATATTTTATTCTTTTATTATGATTCTACATCAATCTGCAGAAGGGCCAAATCTATGTATTATATGAAATTACGTTTACATTGCAGATCTAGTTTTCACTGAAGAAAATCAGTTCTACTTTACAAAAACAGAACTGAATGTTTAAGATTATAAGATCAAAATTTTCAATAGGACGATTTTGGAGGTTTCCGAGAAAGCACTACGGTTCGGTAAATTCGATTCGGACCCTTTAGATTAAAACCCGAACGAAACTATTCAGTTACCATGAATTTAAACGTACCATTAAATTAAACTAACTATTGTGTCAGGGCAACACTAAACTTTTATTTTCTTTTGAGAAAACCTACACTAAGAAACTGCTAATGTAACCAAATGTAGATAATAAGATGTTACCAGTAACGTTACAAAACATATGAAAAGAAATCGATAATATTACTAACTATTGGGATTACTGCATTTTTTTTAATTTTACAATTTAGTCTTTGTATTTCGACATAAATATTTTTAGCAAATGGTTTAAATGATGTGCAAAACATTTATATAGACAAAGGCAATGATATCTGTAGGTATGTAGGGGCACACAGAATCATTAGCGGCAGTCGGTCGTTTGTTAGAGCCGTTCGCAGCCGAGACGGGTTTTTGTCTCCTCGCCAAATTGCATCCGCACAATACGTGCGCCTCTAAATTGATATCGAATTAATTGCGATAAAACGGTTGTACTACTAGATTCTATGTACTGTTCAAGTCGTACTGCATTAACATAGACTTCTAGGTGTGTAACAGAGAGGATAACTCTTTGCTGCATGAAGTAACAAATTATCAATGTTGAATATCTAGATTTACCTATAAACAGAAAAGATTTGTATTTTTGTACGTATTGAAATAACTCAAAAACTACTGGGCCGATGTCAAAAATTCTTTCACCAATAAATAGCTACGTTATCACTGAGTGACATAGGTTATGTTTATTAGAATTTTTATTTCCGCGCGGACGAAGTCGAGAGCAACAGCAAGTAAATAATAAATAAGCAGCAAGTAAATAGTTAAATAATAAAACTTAAAACTTAATTGAAGAGAGAAAATATGCTTCCGTAAGACTACAGTCTTGTTACTAATATGTAATTATTTCATAAACTTCGGACGTCTGAAACCGGCAGCAACAGCAAGATAAGTTTTAGTATAATGCTTCCGTAGTTTATTTATTTCTTTGTATACCAACTTGAATGTGTTCTTTGCATGTTTTGTATTCATCTAACAAATCATCAGTGTCGACAATAAAATGAACATAATGAATGTTACGTAAATCGTATGACCTTAAGGCATTTTGTTTTTAAAGTATAATTAATTTCGTATGAATCGCTAACGTCATAATTTTTGAATTATTATGAATTGAGCATCATTTGTCGGTCATTATGTTAATAGCATCTTGAGCATTAAAGTAGATTTCCACGGCGCGTGACTATTTAACAGCCATGGACTCTCCGCATCGTATAAAAAGCAAGACAGTATTTCCACAATACACTTGATATTGATATGTATGTATCTCCTTGCGCACCGTGGAGACCAGCCTTAATACGTACTTACGTACTACCGAAATCCCCCACTAATCGACTTATGAGCGGAAACTAGTCGTTTCGACCCGGATACACTCACGGTCACCTGTACTTTTATCACACTCGTAGGTACTGATTGTTATAATTAAATCGTTTTGTATTATATTATACAATTAGACATGTTAATGTAACAACTATCAATTATAATCGAGATGTTGAATAAACAGTAAAGGTTGACTAAACCAGGGCTGGTTTTGGGGCTTCTAGTGCCCTGGGCGAGATTTCTACTGCGCCCCCTTTTTTAACATGTCTTCGCGTGTTAACAAGGTTACGTGAGATTTTTACATTTAGTAAACGTTTTTTAACTGATCTTTATGTGCACTTTAAATTTTTACTAAGAAAATTCAAATCACAAGTCATAAATATATATTATAATTTAGTATATACATTCTCGAACCCTTTCGGTTTTCCGTTATTGTATTTAGACTTTTTATTGTCAAAGCAAGTTGACAAATCAGAATTGAACGTCCCCAATAAGGAGACGCCATCGTTCCGCTCCGAAGAGCGTTTTTTCTTGACTATTTAGGAAGATTCTTTAGTAAAATGACAATTACTACAGATCTTAAATCAATCAGAAAACTATTATATAACAATTCAATTGAAGAAGAATTATTATTTAATCAAAATGGTACTTAAAAAAACATGAATCGTCGAGAAAAGACTGTCGCACAAAAAAATTATGCAAAGCCATTCTAATTTCTTCTAGAATTTTCCATATAAATTACTGTTCATTTGTTTTATTTTGGATGAATTAAGAGTGATGACATGCTTGTATAAAAGTATTTCAGCAGTAGAACCATAGATATAAATTTGTCGTGTTAAAAATGTTGTAGAGTTGTCTGCAACAAGTAGAGTGACTTATCACTCTTGATACTTCCTTACATGGCGCACCAAAACTGAATAATGTGTATGCTAATACCAATGCAATGAATTATTTATGTTAATTTAATAACCAGCACAATGTAATTACACCGTGTCAAAGTTGAGGTAATACTTGAATACTAATTGATCATTTTAAATGTTCGAATTGTATAACTATTTTTGTATAAAATAATCTGTGCCTCATTTATTTATTTGAACAGCTTGGAAATGGAGAATTAATTTTAAGAAATTAAACAATGTTTTTAAGAAATCGTTTCCGAAGAAATGTATTTTTAAAATTTCTAGTACTGCTTTATTTGCATATGGTGTACACCCCTAGCTTAGGGCAGGCTCCGACCCTCTCAGTAGTCACAATGATCTGGTGATGATGATTTCATCTTATATTTTAAGTACTTACCTTACAAATAATTGTTCTTGATTGTTCACTCTCCATGACACTACAGTAGCACCTGAAACAATTTAAACATATGTTTTAGTCTATACAAAACATTTGAAGGTCCTGGAATTCTCTTAATGGAGGGTTTTTGTGACATGTTTGGCATGAAACTGTTCCCCTTGCACCCAGGAAGCGAGGTAGTTTTTAAAGATTTTTCCCAATGCCAAAAAATGTCTTTGGAGATGAGAACATAATGAAGAAATATGTTCAGGGGCAATTTCTACTTTTGCTTTGATTATTTCATATTCAGTACTTTTATTTATATTAATCTGACCTTTATGAACTTAACTAAAAATAATTTAACTCTGTGAAAAAAACACTCTAGAAATTTAAAATATTTAGAAATCATATATAGTTCTATAATATAAAAATAATGATTACAAAAAAAATTAAGATTTCTTAACTTTTCTTTATGTGATATCAGAATTCCTTATGTCTATTGAAAGATTACATAGTAATTATATACTAATGTTGTTAGACAACTTATGAATATTTTTTGTCAGTACATCAAATACCAAATTACAATTTAGAAGCAAGTATATACAGTTTACTTCCTACAATCCAATAGCCAAGGTCATATCGCCGCAGACAACTTATTCTATTCAACGAAACCGAAAAAAAAACTCGTTACCGTCTGTAATAGACACAAAATAGGATTTTGTATTGAACAAATCGCGATTAATTAAGCTACACATAACAGCAATTAAGTATATTTTATGGAATAAAGAAATTATGAACTTTAGAAACATTTTAAAAGTTCCGCGCCTACTTAAGAAAATAAATACTGACAAAAACTTTTATAGGTGTTAAAACAATTAACTACAGTCTAATAATTTTCAGTTGTGAAGTATTGATAGAAGTTAAAACGTTACCAATCATTTAAATTAATAAGCTTACTCACCGAAAAGATTTACGGTACAAGTTGTATTATTGCCTCTGTCGAGAACGACAACACTCGTCGCTGCCATTTTCCGTTTGACAGCGAAGCCAACTGCCAATGCCAAATGCCAAGCTAATAGTGATGTACTGCTGCCTTCGATGTGGATTTTTTATGAATGCAACATTATTGATCTATTAATTTACCAAAGTAAGAAATAGACATTTGATGTAAGTACTACTTTTTTTTTTAAAAAATACGCCGAAATAAAAACTTTCGAACTTAAAAATTTTGTTTCGCTAAAATAAATTGTCAACAAAAATTTCGTGAACGCAGACAAAATTAACCAATCAGAATCGGCCAACGCTGTGCCGGCTAATGTCACCGGAGGCATCATACGTGTATTTTTCCGGTCCTTGTCCTTTCCCTCAGCTTCACATTGTCGGCGAGAATAATCGCACGGTTCCACTCGCAGAATAAGTTGCCGCAAAAATGTTAGACTCGTTTAAATTTGTGTTTCTTTTAAGTTTAATTTATTTATGTAAAGCGGCTGAAGAAGATGTACTAGACCTTACAGACTCCGACTTTTCTACCTTAGTATCCGAGCATGATACAGCACTCGTCATGTTTTACGCACCTTGGTGAGTTGGTGGAGTATATATCCCTTTTTATCACTTGACTTACATTAATTGAACTTATTAAAACTTAATCTGAACACTTAAATCTAATTAGGTGCGGTCATTGTAAGAGATTGAAACCGGAATACGCACAAGCGGCCGGCATCCTGAAGAACGATGAAACTCCGGTGATGCTTGCGAAAGTTGATTGTACGGAAGGTGGAAAGAGCACCTGCGAGAAGTTCTCCGTGTCAGGCTACCCTACGCTTAAAATCTTCAGAAAAGGCGAACTTTCTCAAGAATATAACGGGCCTAGAGAATCAAGTACGTAACTGTATTTTAATAATTATATTTTTCTCAATGAATACCAAAAAATTGTACTTTTTTTCGTCTATTACAAATTAAATAGTAAAAAAAACTCTACAGATGGTATTGTGAAATACATGCGGGCGCAAGTTGGACCTAGCTCCAAGGATCTGTTGACTGTAGCTGATTATGAAGCATTTACTTCTAAGGATGAGGTAGTTGTTGTTGGATTCTTTGAAAAGGAGACGGATCTGAAGGGAGAGTTCCTCAAGACAGCTGATAAGTTGCGTGAGGAAGTAACCTTCGGCCATTCTTCTGCTAAGGAGGTTCTAGAAAAATCTGGTTACGAGTAAGTATTGATGTTAATAGACTTCTTTGTTACTGATATGGATAAAAACTTGACTTCTCTAAAGTTAATTGTCACTAGAAAGTCTTAGTTTTGTTGATTTAAACTTCTGTTAAAAAATTACTGCATTTAAATATTTTTTGCAAAATACTGGGGCATCTTGCCGATAGTCACTTTTTTATCTTTCATAATTATAGCATAACACTTTAACGAGCATTGTTCGAATGTTTGCACAAGTGTTGGCTATTTATTGTCAACAATTTAACACTTGTACTAATATAAAAAAGTATTATAATTAGCAATAGCAATATCACACATACTAATTGAATAATAAGTAGGTATTTTTAGAAATCTGTTTATTCAAATTTTTCTAAAATATATACAATTTATTACTAGTGTTCAGTAGCAGTAGTTACTTAGTTAAAACCCACTTTTACCATAATTTGATAAGATAAAATGGCACTAATTTATTCATAGTGGCATTAATATCACCATTATGATAAATGAAATATGATCTATGGACATTAATTGAAATGTTTTTCAATTGTATATTGAATCTAAATATAACTTCTTGGTTTAGTGGTTAAATATAGACACAAAAATAATAAAGTAAGCATCAATTTGTCTAAATTCACTACTACAATATTACAGCTTTTCTTCACAAATATTTTAGTGGTAAATATTGGAAGTTCAGCTTTTTTTACACATAGCAGGATGGAAGAAAATGATGCAATGACCAAGATCTTAATTAATTCTGACTGAGGAATCATATTTAAATATTTTTTCTAAATGTATTATAGAATATAGTTCTAGAAACATACTATAGAATTTCTACTTTATTATTTTTTGGTTGCACAATTTATGTGCTGAATGGTTTAAATTCTATTGTTATCAAATGTATTCAAGTTAATTTAGTTCAATACATAAACATGTTACATAAAGTGTTTGTAACACATAACACGACATATAAAATACTAGCTGTTGCTCGCAACTTTGTTCATGTGAAATAGGTAATGATTAGAAACATAGCCAATGTTATTCAGTGTTATTGTAGCTTTTTGTGGTGAAAGAGTTTTTAAATTATCCTAGTAGTTTTTGAGTTATTTCTATACATATTAAAATCCAAAAATACAAGTCTTTCCTCTTTATAACATTAGTATCAGTAAAAATATAATATGTAATTCAAACACTAAAGAAAAACAATACTAATATACCAACCTTACATTGCAATGCAATTTTTTGTTTAGATTACAATCTTGAGAACTTGTATCGTTAATTTTTAATATGGCGGTATTTTAACAATTACCCATAATCTGCGTAATCTTATCGCTTGTAAACATACCGGCGTACCATCGGAGCATCTTTAATTTACCCGAATCAAAATTTGTACGATAAGCATGGTTAGATATCGGAGGGTCATTACGTGGTAAAGCATAACTCATAATTCACAATGTGTTAAATGGTTTAGAATTTGGCAGCATGGGTTTATAAATAATGCCGAAAAAATGGTACATTTTAGAGTTGGGGTTTAAATTTTTATCACCTTTTTTAATTTGGATTGTTGGCGTTTTTCGTCGACTCTAATCGTGTCACTTTTAAATTTTTCTTTTCTCCTCGTATAAAATTCAAAACGTATTACGAGTAGATAATTTTTATCGTTACTTGCATTGGTAATTAACGAGAAAAATACGTGTGCGAAAATATATTGTAATTTTACCGCCGACACGGACATGCCTTATTAACTTTCAAATAATGTTGATATAGCAAAATTATTCAACTATTTCACGCACGTTATCAGACCAATAACAAACGAGGTTGTCTTTTATTCTATTCCTTACGTATTTATGAATAATTCGAGTTGAGATATATTTAAAATACGTATATTTTAAATAAAAAAAAATTCCAGGGACAATGTCGTACTGTTCCGTCCCAAACGTCTGCAGAACAAGTTTGAAGAGTCTTCAATTGAATACAAAGGCGACAACCTCAAGGCCTTCATTAAGGAGAACTAGTAAGTATAATGTTTAAAAACATATATTATGTTCCATGCAGCTTACATACTAAAACATACAGAAACATATGAAAATTGGAGATAGAACATTAACATTGTCTACTTCCCTCATTTATTACAATAGTACAAGTAAAGAAATGAAATCTAGTGTTTTGCCAACTTTTTTTCAACTTATAAAACTTTATATGTAAAGCATTTTGTTTCTTTTTAAAATACTTTACATGGAAATAATACATTTTGTTATCTGTTTTGAAAATAGGTTAAGTTTTTTTTAAATGTTTTTAAACTTTACAGCCATGGTCTAGTAGGCGTGCGTCAAAAGGACAACATCCAGGACTTCACTAACCCCCTGGTGGTGGCCTACTACGATGTCGACTACGTCAAGAACCCCAAGGGTACCAACTACTGGAGGAACCGTGTGCTCAAGGTAAGTTCTGATTTATAAATACTCAAGTACAATCAGGGAATCTGGCGGTGTTACACCTAAAGCTACAGTTTTCGAACATTTTTCTGGCTTTGAGATGATGAGGAACTATAACCAATAGAAAGCAGCTTTTAAATCCGTCGGGAAAAGGTTTGTCAGTGCTTCATGGCTAACTGATTTTTAATATTAATGGCTTTGTCATTTGATTAGATTCGAGGATCAGCAACATTTCTGAAGGTGCAACACCACGGATTACTGTGACTGTACTCATTTAAAGAACTTCTGTATTACTTGTTACAAATACAAATTTTTCATAGATTATAAATTTGTTGTTTTTCCCTTTTAGGTAGCAAAGGAAATGAGCGAGGTTAACTTTGCAGTGAGTGACAAGGATGACTTCACTCATGAGTTGAATGAATATGGCATGGACTATGTGAAGGCAGATAAGCCCATTGTAGCGGGACGAGACGCTGACGGCAACAAGTTTATCATGACTGCTGAGTTCAGGTAAGTCATTTTCTACACATTTTTTGTATTGGAATCATAGAATAAGATGGTCTTTTACTACTGCTTTTAGTATCCAATAATTGGGCATTAAAGGTTCTCATACATGGTAAAAGATCAATTAAGAGTTAATTTAACTAAAAACAGAAAAGATTTAAATTTGTCTTTTTCTTTTAGCATTGAGAACTTACTCACTTTCACTAAAGATCTGATTGACGGTAAACTGGAGCCCTTCATCAAGTCAGAGGCTCTGCCGGAGAACAATGATGGGCCAGTGAAGGTGGCTGTCGGCAAGAACTTCAAGGAGCTGGTGACTGATAGTGGCAGGGATGCTCTTATTGAGTTCTACGCCCCCTGGTGTGGACATTGTCAGAAATTGGCTCCAGTGTGGGATGAACTCGGTGAAAAAGTAAGTCAATAAAAACTGTTTAACTATTGATATCTTACTTTTGGATGTTGACATGTTTTATTGTGTTCTTTAGTATTTCGATGTCCATATATTATACATTTTAAATATTCCTGTGTTTTCTATAGCTTAAGAATGAAGATGTCGACATTGTGAAGATTGACGCGACCGCCAACGACTGGCCCAAGTCCCTCTTCGATGTGTCTGGCTTCCCCACTATCTACTGGAAACCCAAGGATTCTGACAAGAAGCCCGTCAGATATAACGTAAGTATTTTAGAAAAATAGTACATTAAAAATCTTTTTTATATAGAAAGATTCATTAACCTAATAAATTAAAAGGATTTTATTCTTAAAATAATTTAAAATTTAGTACAAGTTACAGTAGACATCAAATACATAGGTTATGGCAACTCCAACCATAGATTTCAGTTGACGATTCTGTTACTTAAATTGGTTGTTTTTTGTAGGCCGGCCGGTCGTTGGAAGACTTCCTGAAATACGTATCAGAGCACGCGTCCAGTGAGCTCAAAGGCTGGGACAGGAAGGGTGTTGCCAAGAAGGATGAGTTGTAGGCAACATTGTGATGAACTTTCTATGAAAGATCTGTGTGTGAATGTAACATGTGAGAGTGCCTGCTAATGATATAGAAAACTCATTTGTTTTGATATGATACAGAGTATATACAGAAAAAATATTTTTTACACATCACAATTTATAAAAGTAGTAACACTTTATGCTACCTTAAATAGAAATTAATTGATATAGAGCAACACTTTACAATTGTCTCGAATAATTTTATATCATTGTTGAAATAGATTGTAATATTAAATAGGGGCACAAATGTATCTGATCAAAACAAATTAGAATCTATCAGTTAATTCTAAATACAGTAATATTAAATGCATTTCTTATATTTGTCAGTGGGATAATGAAATAAATTAGGAAATATTTATATACTTCGTGTTTTCATTTATACCTGTTCCTGTGTTCATCAAGAGAATATTGGCAACATACTATTGTGTTGCCATATAGCAAGTAAAAAAAAAACGAAATTATAGAGAAAAAAATAGTTTATTTTACAACTTATATATTTTCAACAGTGCACTTATTTACAAAATTAAAAAAGGGATTACAGATGTGCCTTTGAAATTCATTTTCACTAAACATGTGTGTTAAAAGTATGACATAGTTACTGTTTCTTTTTAAACAGTATGAGAGATATTACATGTTTATACAAATGAGTCAACAGTGAAAATCCCCAATAGGAATGAGGCTATAAGATTATAGATATAAAAAAATGTTCTACACAGATGTATGTAATACAAAAACAAATTGTAAGCAAATAATTGGAACTTATGACCAG
>LD689013.1:104171-128520 GCA_003118335.3 Papilio memnon
TGCTACCTCTCTTGTCATTCACCTATTACTAAATATTTTATAGTATAATTCAATTTGGCAAATAGCGACAAGCAGCCTCGTGAATTCGCCAAAAATAGCGAAGTGACCGCATCTGAAGTTGCTTATGCGTTGTCTATCGTTATCCGACAGAGGAGGGGACGCACAAATAAAGGACATTCCTGTTCCACCCCTGCTCCAACAAATCTACTTTGGGAAGGGTTCACATACATCACCTCTTTTCCTTATAAGATATGGGTAGGAAGGGGAAGAGGACTAACTAGGCAATTACTTACCAGACGAAATGATAATATTGCAAAAAATACATTCATTTTTTGCATATCGTCGAGCATTGATAAAATGGTTCCAAATTCAGCGCCATCGGTCGTGGGCATTGCTCGCACGGTATGTAATCTAAAATGAGACCAAAATATGGAATTTTCATGCGGTTCAATAACATAAGCGAACGACTGAATCGCTATGACCTCATGTACAGAGCCGGTTTTAGAATTGTCCTGGGCGAGATTTTTACGGCGCCCCTAACTGCATTACAAACCCATACAAAAAGGCGCATGTGGCGCCCCTTAATTTTTGTAGCCCTACCCTAACGCCGAGGGGGCAATTACAATTAATATGGTCTTATTTGCAGTATTTGACATATATATTGTTCGTATTCCCATTATTTACAGGCAGATACCCCCTGGGGACGACCAAAATGTTTCTATATTTTTACTATATATTTGTGTATGGCTAGGGCCAGGGATGTAAAGAGTGATAAGTGCTCAAGGGGAATCAGCCAATGAACGAAATAATATAATACTAGGTACTAGGAACTACAAATAACCAATAGGTACTTTTTAATATTTTACTTAGAAAAAAAAAACTGTCTTCATTTGTCAATTTAATATTAAAATGTCATTATACTCGTTAATATAATTAAAATGACATAAATTAGCTTGTTATATAATTGCAAAAAGTAAGGCTGTGGTAAGTAAAAAACTACAGATTCTAGATCATACATTGTTGAACGTTTACTCGTATTTCAATTTTAGATTCTTGAAATATTCTGGTTTTTTAAGCTTTTGCTTAATTTTTTTTACTTTTCAATATTCTGTCCTCCTTTAGAAAGTCGCCATCGTCAGTCTAATTGGTATCTAACTAAATTGTCCCCCATTTTTTCTACCAATGTCTCATTTATAGTAGGTGTAGCTCAAAATAGCTACTTTCGAGAACAGGTTTCCAATTCCAAGCATGTTTTCAGTATGGATGTTATGAATAAATATGAAATTTCGGACATCCATGATAACATCCCTGGTTACAGCGCCCTCTATCGACCATGACAATTTCGTTCTGTATTTGAAGATAAATTAGTTGGAATTTTTAAACTTTAAAACTTAAATAAAGTGCTTCTGCACAAAGTTTTTTGTGTGCATCTCAATAGTAACTTTTGCACTGATAAATTGCAAATGTAATTGACATCTACTTGTAACTCTTTTTAGTCAAATGAAAGGATGTGTACAAAAAAAGGAATAAAATTCAAAATGTATTTAATGATAAAAAGGGTACATGAATGATATAACTTAAGAAATAAAACTATAAATTACTGGAGGCTACATTTATTCTATGAATTTACATGTTGCAATCATAACAAAATATTTCAGATATATGTATAACCTTATAAATTATAATGTTACAGTATAAGCCTTGTAAAAAATATAGAAAAGGAATGAGTTTGTAGCCCTTTTTTCCTTCGGAACACCTTTCGGTGAATGAAGTGTCGCAGCTTTATAAAGAATTGTGCTGTTAACAGCGCTAGCTACTTTTTGCCCTTGGTTGCTTTCTCGGCAGCTTTGGTGACCTTTCCACCGGCGCCTTCCTTGAAGTTGACGGCCTTGATGACACCCACAGCAACGGTCTGCCTCATGTCACGTACGGCGAAACGACCCAGAGGCGGGAACTCTTGGAAGGATTCCACGCACAAGGGCTTGGAGGGCACAAGGTTGACAATGGCGGCATCACCAGATTTGATGGACTTGGGGTTGTCTTCAGTAGATTTACCAGTACGACGGTCAACCTTCTCTTTGATTTCTGCGAATTTGCAGGCAATATGAGCTGTGTGGCAATCCAACACTGGCGTGTAACCGTTGGAGATTTGACCGGGGTGGTTGAGAACGATGACCTGTGCGGTGAAGTCTGCAGCTCCCTTGGGGGGGTTGTTTTTGGAGTCGCCAGCGACGTAACCACGACGCAGCTCCTTGACGGAAACGTTCTTTACGTTGAAACCAACATTGTCACCGGGTACAGCTTCCTGGAGAGCTTCGTGGTGCATTTCAACAGACTTAACCTCAGTGGTGATGTTAGCAGGAGCGAAGACGACGATGGTACCAGGCTTGAGGACACCGGTTTCCACTCTGCCTACGGGCACTGTTCCAATACCGCCGATTTTGTATACGTCCTGCAGGGGAAGACGCAGAGCCTTGTCGGTGGGACGAGCTGGGGGTAGGATGGCATCCAAGGCTTCAATCAGGCATTTGCCCTCAGCCTTGCCCTCTTTGCGCTCAACATTCCACCCTTTGAACCAGGGCATTTTGGTGGATGGCTCCAGCATGTTGTCTCCGTGCCAGCCAGAAATGGGTACGAAAGCGACAGCCGCTGGGTTGTAACCGATTTTTTTGATATATGATGACACTTCCTTTTTGATTTCCTCAAAACGGGATTCGCTGTAAGGCGGCTCAGTGGAGTCCATTTTGTTGACTCCGACAATAAGTTGCTTTACACCGAGTGTGAACGCGAGCAGAGCGTGCTCACGGGTCTGTCCGTTCTTGGAGATACCAGCTTCGAACTCACCGGTACCGGCGGCGACGATGAGGACGGCGCAGTCAGCCTGCGATGTTCCTGTGATCATGTTCTTGATGAAATCTCTGTGTCCGGGAGCGTCGATGATGGTGACATAGTATTTGCTAGTCTCGAACTTCCACAGAGCGATGTCGATGGTGATACCACGCTCACGCTCAGCCTTCAGTTTGTCCAATACCCAGGCGTACTTGAAGGAACCTTTGCCCATTTCCTGGGCCTCCTTCTCGAACTTCTCGATGGTACGTTTGTCGATACCACCACATTTGTAGATCAAGTGACCGGTGGTGGTGGACTTGCCGGAGTCGACGTGTCCGATGACGACAATGTTAATGTGTATCTTTTCCTTGCCCATTTTTGGTTAGTCTAGAACAATGGAAAAATAAAAGTTAGTTGAGACAAAATCCGTAGAATTGCAAAAAGGACTCGCGATGCACATTCACAAGGTCATAGCCTCATGTTAGTTACGCGGCCGGCAATATGGCGGCTCGGCGGTGGCATGGCCGCCTCGCCCCGTCTTGACACTTCACAATGAAAGTCTGCCGTTATTGTTGGAACTTAATATGAATGTATTATTTGAAACTTGTTATAATTTGCATAGAAATACTACTAAAACAAAATTTGAAAGCATGGAAAACTTGCAGCAGAAAACAGGGTGATTCACACCACGTGGTGACATGTGCCGGTTGATGCAAAGAGAATGACGCGTAAGCAATCGCAAATACCAATCCTTTGATATTACTAGAATTCCTTAAGTTGTAACACTTTAAGAAACAAAAGAAAGATAGGATTCGCGGATTAAAGTCGACACGTGATAATGTTAAAAACGAATGTTTAATCCACTTCAAAAGAAATTAAAACCAGATTAACGTATGTTCTACAAACAAAACAAAAAATTCTTACATCTAAATACTAACACAATATAAAATAAAAGTAATAAATCACTAGGGTTTTCACGACACAAGAACTATCTTCTGGTTTTGACACTCACCACGGATTACAGTCAGCGTGTAATATCCGAGAAAGACTCCAACAGAATGAACGAGAAATGGATATTGATCAAACTGGAAGGAAAGAAAAGTAGTCACATCCGGTTTATAGTGTGGCGACATAAAAAACAAAATCTTACTTTAATGATGACAATTTAAAACAAAATAATACCCATAATTATGAACGATGGGCTTCCGAGTCAAAATTTAATACTTTATTGATTGTACGCACCGTAGATCAGTGGATTTTAGACTATAGTTAACTTTTTTTCTCTTTCTTCGGTTTTAGCAAAGTAAAAAACGATAAACCGCATAACTACATTTATCATGTTAAGAAACCACGACTGTAAAGGTTTAACTAAAACTTTTACAACATTTCGTGTTATTTTTTTCACGGAAGCTTAAAGGAAACTGAATTCGTCCCAAATTTAAAGTAGTTCCATAAGATTGCAAGTATTGCCTTTAACTCAGCAAAGTTAATGTGGAACAAAGGTGAAGACAAATTATTT
The DNA here is from genome assembly GCA_003118335.3 of Papilio memnon. Lineage (NCBI taxonomy): Eukaryota > Metazoa > Arthropoda > Insecta > Lepidoptera > Papilionidae > Papilio > Papilio memnon. The sequence continues at coordinate 108,520 of LD689013.1, forward strand.
TTTATGCCAGAATATGAAGGACTAAAAATAACATCAATTCGTATTCTTCTTTCCTAGTCTATTCTTCATTTTTGAACGATTAAATTAAAACATTCTTCACGAAAATATCTTCTCAAAATTATGCAGTTTTCCTTACCTGGCTACCCTAAATTTCTATTGACGTCATATCTGGTTTACGTTGTGAAACGTTGCCTATGTGTTCGGAAATTTGTTATGAAATATGGCGCAATTCTAATTTTCGAATTTAAATATATTTTGAGAATACAACGCTTTATTGCAATTTTAATAACTAATTTCAAGAATCTTTATTAAAAAAAAAGGGCGATGACTCACGAAAACATTGTTTCATCATTTATTTTTTTATTTTAACATGATTTCTTTTTTGTTTAAATACAAGGTATTTATAAATATTTTCACTGAGTATTTAATAACAATCTAGTAAAATGTAAAATATGTTTCAATTATTAATTTGTTGATTCTATTTTATAAAATTATTTCTTATGTATTTTTAATCTGTATTAAAAGTCACTTGAAAGCCGAACAACCAATAACCCGCACCCCTCAAACTTTGAGAAAAATCATAAAATATTGTAATATAAAAAATAAATTACAATGTGCTATACTTTAAATACGCTCAAATAAAATACAAGAACTGATGCGAAAACCTCATTTCAATTAAATATGTCAAATTGATTAATTATAAGTGTTTCATGCATACAATATTGGAGGAATAAATTCGGCACTATGTTTAAGAGTCGTGGTGATAGTAATATTGTTTATAAATGTACTGTTCGGTTGTTGGAAGATACTGAAATATTAGAGTGCGAATTTCATGTAAGTCACATAATGAATTATCTTTATTTTGTCTAGCTGCTGTCCATTATTCATGAAAAAAAAAATAATGTAGCTCACAAAACTTGCTAATTTAATCAACCCTAGTGTGTGAAATAATAGCATTGGTGAAGGAATAAATTGGAAAAAAACCAACAATCAGTGATTTTTTCTTATTTTACAATGTTATGAAATTATTAATGTAATATGTTCCAGCCCGGTTATAAGGGGAAATATCTTTTAGAGCATGTATGCCAGCAGTTGAATTTAGCAGAAACTGATTATTTTGGACTTCGATATGTGGATTCTGCAGGCCAGAGGGTAAGATATGTTTTTGTTGTTGCTTAATTATATTATATTTTCCACTGAATCATTTTGATGAAAAATAATAGACATGTGTTGTGCAGTACAGTGTAAATGTGTTGAAAAAATTCATAATAAGTGAAATAGTAATGCAACACAATACCATTGCACTTCAACAACATTAAGCATCAAATTCAATAAAAGCTTATTATATTTTTAATATTCATAATCAAACTTATATTTCAGCACTGGCTGCATATTGCTAAATTAATATTGAAACAAGTAAAAGGTAAGTAAAATTTTAGTATTATATTGTTTTGTTTCATTTCGTATAACTCAAGAGAATGTAAGAAGTATGACATCATTTTTCTGTTTAAATTAATAATGTAATAACATTGGTATTTTACATGGTATGCATTATTAATAAGTTAATAATTTCCTATATCTGAGACAAAACATTTAAAACTATTAATAGAAAAGATTGTTATTTCAACAAATAGAAAAAAAGAAACCTCAATTTAAGAACTGATATATTAATATGAAGATTGGATGGGTTAGTCTAGTAGTTAATAAAAAAAATACATTACAGATTCCGCACCAATACTCTTTAGTTTTCGAGTTAAATTCTATCCACCGAACCCACTACTGCTGAAAGAGGATGTCACTCGGTTCCAAATATACTTGCAACTTAAACGGGACCTCTTGCACGGGAGGCTGTATTGTACAGTTAATGAAGCAGCTATGCTTGGTGCTTTAATCATACAGAGTGAGTAACAGCTATTCATCATCACCAGCTCACTATATATCATCATTGACGGGCCTGGAGCCTGCCCTAAGTTGGGGGTGACTGGGCTCATAGTTGACTATGCTCGCCAAGTCCATGTTGGTAGACGTCACACATATCTTTGAATTTCTTGACTGATATGTGCAGATTGCATCACATTTTATTGCTTCACTGTAAGAATGATAGGTAAATTATGTATACAGAAAATCGAAAATTAAAAAACTGTTGTAATAGGTACAATATGCGCTGGTGGACTTCAGTCTCCATTCCCTGTCCACTTATTTCTTATAAGAAGGATCCCATCCTTTCTTTTCCCTAAATAAACTCTTTCTGCATCTCTGTCCTCTCCTCGGTCGATTAAGGGTAGGCTAAACATCTGGAATTGTGGATGTCTACAGGCAGCAGTCATTTCTCTACTTTGTTCCTATGTTATTAAAAAAGTACTGCCTTCTTACTACATAGTCTTATTGTAATTTGCATTTTAGTGTACCTCATAGGCTTTAATTTTATGTTTGTTTGTACTTATAGAGTATTGAATATGATTGTGGTTTTTAGTTATGTTAATTGTGGTTACAACATAGGTAACTAAATAGAAGTGACTTCCATTATTGGCAGTTTTATCCTTATTTATTTAAAAATACGTTTGACAGGTTTTATCAGTTTAGGAATTTAATTTGTATTTTTAAGTATTTTCAATTGTAATGTGGTATTTTCAGTTGAATTAGGTGACTATGATCCGAGTATACATGTAGGCAACTATGTGACGGAGATGCGACTGTTGTTGAGACAAACGGATGCGATCGAGGCCAGGATACAGGTATGTACAAAATTGGCTCTTATTGCTATTGACATAATGCTGGTTTGTCAGAGATTTTAATAAAGATTTACATCATAACTTCCTAATTGGAGATACTCAAACAATGAAAACCGAGGTTTAGTTCACCCATATGATTAGATTCACAATAAACATGATTTTTACCACAACGGGGCTTTTTAGATTTGTAATTTTTTTAATTTGAATGTGTTATATTTTCAGGAGCTGCACCGGGAGCCGGTGGAGGGGACGGCGTGCGGCGCGGGCGGCGTGAAGGGTCTCAGCACTCAGGAGGCTGAGAGGACCTTCCTCAAGATTGCTTGCCAGCTTGATACTTACGGAGTTGACCCACATCCTGTTAAGGTTTGATAGATTTATAGATACACTACTAGTTGCCCGTGACTTCTTTAGCTCAGAGTAAAAAAAAAAGATTCTATACACTTAAGCTACCTTGTAGTAAAGTTCAGTCGTGTCAGAGATTATCCGAAACAAATGTGGATGTATGGACAGACAGATAAACATTTAAAATTTGGTCAAACATTATTATTACCAACGAGCTGTCGCACACAAACTTAGCGCAAATTTGGACCACCCGTTATGCCATTTTTCAGGACCACCGCGGCAACCAGCTGTACGTGGGCATCAACCACGGCGGCATCCTCGCGTTCCAGGGCGGCCGCAAGACCAACCACTTCAAGTGGTCCGAAGTTAACAAAATCAATTTCGAGGGACGCATGTTTATCGTGCATTTAAATTATCCTGAAGTAACTGATTTTTTCATTAGAAATTACAAAACTATGGGCCTGTCCCACCAAATTGTAAATTGTCTGATAACAACCAAAGTGTATAATAGGTGATGGAAAAATCGGATTTTGTTACCTTATCTGACAGTAACGTCATTTTTAAGCTATCTGAGCTATCAGCCAGTGGTGGGACAGGGCCTAAAACTCATAACTTGAGTGCCAATTACAGTTCTAGTGCATGGAACATGTTAATATGTTTAATCTATAGTAATATATAATAATAAACGTAAGTACACATTTATTTGTTATGTAGGATATTTGCCACAGTTGCCATGGTTACTTAAATGTTCAGCTAATAGCAAGGGTTTTTACTCATTAAAGTTTTATTATGCGAATAAAGCCGCAAAGTATCAGCTAGTTATTTCAACAAAATTAAATGTTTTGTTTCAGAAGAAGCACACAGTGGGCTTCAAATGTCCGAGCGGCGCCGCGTGCCGGCACGTGTGGTGCTGCGCTATCGAACAGATGCTGTTTTTCACGTTAGTATCCTAATTCCATTCGAGTAATCTTCACAAAAAAAAAATAGGTGCATGGCGTAAAAAATGCGAGGGAGATGACCTTGAGCCGACAACATATTTGTAAAGATTTGTGTTATTATTTGATTTCCTTATTCAAATACCTTTTTAATAAGCGCTTAGCGCCAATAGCCTGGTTAAGGGTACGGACTACCGATCGCGGTCGAGGGTTCGAATCCCGCCATTCGACTATTGTAGTCAACCATATCCTATCACAAGCCTAGAGCTTAGTATGGCATGGTTAAAGGAAACATTAGTAAGTAGCATTCGCCCGTGGAATATAAAAAAACAAAAATGAGTAGCCTATGTGTTCTTCCAGACTATCCTCTACATCTATACCAAATTTCATCGCAATCCGTTCAGCCGTTTAGGCTACAAACTCTAACAAACATCCATCCATCTAAACTTTCGCATTTATAATATCAGTATGATTAACAAATATCACTAATATTTTTAAATTTAAAGGAAAAAAAAGTATAATTTTGTTGCAGTTTGCCATCTTCTTCGGACGCGTGCGTGTACTCCGGCGGCGGGTTATTCTCGTGGGGTACCAAGTTCAAGTACGTGGGTCGCACCGAGCGAGAGATACTGGAAAGGGACGGCCTCCTGCCGCCCAGGGACCATTCGGTATTATCCAAATATAATCTACACGTAGATATTAGAATTATATTTATGCTTTTGCCCCCAAATCAGTATGCACGGTATAAAAAAAAACTTAGTAACTGGCTTATGTGATCTTCCAGACTATCGTCTAGGCTTATACCAAAATTCATCGAAATCTCTTGCAGTTTAGATTACAAACTCTAACAAACATACATCTAAACTTTTATATTTATAATATTAGTAAAATGTATATAAACTTGACTAGATCAAACAACTACCACTAGATTAGACACAACTACCACTAGATTACCACTACATTACCACTAGATTACAACTTTATTAAATACATTGAGTATTTTATATTTTGTGGCCATGTTTTTAGTAAACTTTTGTTTGCCAGGAGGAAGGTTCAAGCGGCGGCGGCAGGAGGAAAGCGTCGAGCGTGCCCGCCACGCCCTCCACACCCATGACTGGAGACTTTGGTAGTCATCTTATGAGGAAAAGATTGAAAACATATTTATGTACAGTCGCGGAAATCCGCCGTGTTCCATTTACAGAAAAATAGTCTTGTAATAAAATCTGCTTCTTGTAAATAATCAGATATTAGTAAGTCGAGCCAACGACGGGATAATATAATAATAAAAGAATAAAAGCCTGTCCCACCACTGGCTGATAAAGCCTCAGATAGCTTAAAAATGACGTCACTGCGATAAGATAATAAAATCCGATATTTCCATCACATATTTTACATGTTGGATTGTTATCAGATAACTTACTATTTGGTGGGACAGGTCCTTAGCCGTGTGCTTTTATTCGTACAGATACATTTCAAAGACCGTACATGTCTTATTGTTTCACGCCATCTTAATACGTATCAATCATTCAAATGATTGTAGCTTACGAGGTGGTGTGCCTTCAGTTTTTCTTACTGTATGTAATTTGATTTTGAATGGGTGCTAAGGAGAGAGTGAGAGAGAGAGAGAGAGAGAGAGAGAAAGAGAAAAAAGAGAGACATATATATCGATGATATGTTGTGTTGTTGTGTCAGGTTACAGCAGCCTGCCGCGGTCGACGCACAGCGCGCCGCTGGAGGAGAGCGGGGGTGGCGGGGGTGGCGGTGCGGGGGAGGGCGAGGTGTGCGACGGCGCGTGTCTGCTCAGCGGCGCCGCGGTCGACATCGCACTCGCCTGCTGCGACAAGACCTCCAGTAACTACACTGTTATCTTACTTTAATTACTTTTATTAACATAAAGTGTTAGTTTACACGCGGCAGTAATCGTATGACTGCACACATATGTTACCACACTATACCAGTCCATTTATTGAACTAGTGCCCGGTTCGCATTTGTCCAGTATTGGAACGTTAACTGGTAACAGTGAGTCCATACAATCTATGACTGGTCATCGCAACTGTCCGACTGTACTGGCTAAGTGTGAACCGGGCAAGAAGCCCAAACGTATTGGTAAAGTATACGAGACATAACATTAATGTTGCAGCTGCCTGTCCCGAGTACAGCCGGGATGCCTACGAGCACTCGTCGACTGAGTCTGCGGCTACGCACGGCACGCACGGTACGCACGGTACGCACGTGTCCGGCGTGCAGGGGGCGCAAGAGGAATGGCGAGCCGCGTTACAGCCGCCCCCGCGCCCCTTCAGCCTGCTGCGCGCCTTCATACCCTCCTTCCTGTTCGTGTGGCTGTCGCTGGCGCTCGCCGCGCTGCTGCTCTTCGAGACGGACTGGCCGCTGCTGCAACAACTCAAACGTAAGCCAGAGATCATCTCCCTTAGGCATCACTACTACGCACCTCTTAAGGAGTACTTGAAAAAGAAAGTCATCGAACTTTTCTGATTCTTTGACAGTCTCTATAGACGGATCTTTGAGGACAATATGCCTTGGTTTTTCGTTATATTTATGTTGAATAGACTCTGGGTGGTGGAGGTCCGTCTGTAGATATGAAAGTTGTGAGGTTGGTATTTAGTGTTTTGTTGCTTTAACGGCTTTATTAATATGTTTAACAGATTATAGTTGTTAATATTATTCCATTAGAGTAAGTGTGAGGCTTTTTTTCCGTGTGATCTAGTGAGTAGATCTGATATATTGTTTTATTTAAACCATTGGAAGACATTTGTCATTGGACGAGATAATAAAAATATGAATTTAGAGTACAATTTACATCTAAATATGTAATAATGAATCTCTTGTTTTTCGTTGGCTGTATTTTAAAAATTCATACAAATAAAAGATTCAGTGAAAGATTTTTAAATGTTTTGTTCAAATTAATTTTGAACTAATTGTCTTCGACATTTCGCCCTATTACTGCATTTGTATATATTCCAGTAATTACAAGATGCCAATACAAGCCAAAATAACTTTGACATAATAAAGCCTGATATACCTTGTATATGTAATTTTCACAATTTTGGAGGTTGATATTTTAGTCTTAAAAATATGATAATTAGCAATAAAAAATAGTATATAAGGTCACAATTATACGCTTATTTTACGCACAAATGTTTCTTATATTTAGCTTTAAAATGCTAATTTAATAATTCCGCAATATTTGTGGTTGAATCGATTTATCTAAATTAACCAATTTGGTTTCAACTTTGTTATTAATTAGTAATTATTATAAAAATGTATTTGATACACTAATGTGAAATATTTGAGCTTTGAGCACAAAATATAGATGTTTTGTTATTGTTTGTTTGCAAAATGTTTAAATTAAATACTTAACTAGTACGAAATAGGAAGAATTTGTATGTGCTTGGCTGAGTTAAAGAATCTCTAATGCTTGTAACTTTTATAATAATCTTTTTATTAAGTTATCAATGGAAAACATCTATACTATTATTTTAAGTGTGAATTTTAATTATTGTTGAAATATGTAACGAAACAATTTTCCATTCAAATTTTACATTCCATTTTTATTGTTGGTTGAACAAAAGTGCCATAGACTAATGTCCCTTTTAATTTCAGCTCTAATACGCTTGTAAAATAGAAATATGTTAGTATTCTTACATTCCAACATAATATAAATACTGGTTTTAATTTAAATAGGAAGATTTAAAAAAAAACTTGTTAACACCAGATTTTGGTATGATTTTATACCACTTGTTTCCATTTTTTTTATTGAATTTAGTCGCACTGATGTTTATTATATGGATAGGCTATAATGCGTGGAATTTTGTGCCTATTTAATTTTCGCCATTTTGTCGCCGACGGTTGACGATGGTGAGAATTCGAAGTAATTATGTAGATGGAATTAACTATCATTAATATCAACAGATGCGTTTTGTGAACAAAACGAAAGCTGTCCTTAAGCCTATCCATTTAGTGTACAGATCAGTGCTTGTGATTAATTTGTTTTGTTATTTAATCAATGTTCAAATACCATTAATTGTACAATAACTTTAAGTAGATTTTTTCGATATTTATGCATTTATGTTGTTAAAATGTGATTTGTCTAGTATTATGATTTGACTTAGATATATTTATACTCGATTATTTATAATATTTAATTATTTTTAATCCTGTTTTAACTGACTTTAATTTTATTATAAATACGTTATTATTTATTTTTTGTAGTAAGCCAGAGATGACTATTTTTTTTTGTCGTGCTTTCTCTGTGTACTGTTTTGATTTTTAAATTCTCGATTTTTTTCCACTTATTTGCTTTCTAGTCATTATACTAATTACTTGTCAATAATGCTCGTTTTATTCTAATAAAAGTTATGAAACTATACCTAAATGATTTTTTTCTGATATAATACTAAATTATGCCTTAAAAGGCATTTAGTTATTCTTGTGTTGGTAGTAATGTATATCGTTATTTTACTATCAACTTAGTTCCTTTTATGTAAAGTATAAGATGTTTTGATTTTTAAACTCTATTTTTGTTAAAATTATATCTCAGGAGTGATTCAAAACATGTAATTTTTTCATTTTGAGCTATTCGATGGCGTGTGCTTTTTTATTTTTTCTTCGATATCAGATGTGCGTGTTTTACATTCTTGTCAATTATTGGCATTAAAAAACCTAGTTCCATTTAGAAAAAATGTCCATTATTTGGTAAACTAGCTTACGATTGTGTCTTGTGTCCAATGAATTGGCCAATTTTATTAGCTTTTTAATACTATGTAAGAATTTTTGGAATTTCCAATTTTCAAAAAAATCAATTTCCAAGTAACCTGTACGTCCTTTTAATTGTATATCAGTCGAGTGTTTATTTTTTAGAGTACGTGTTATTATTATTTATTATTACCGTGGTAAAATAATTATAACTTATTTTAAAAAATAACAGTGAAATATGTACTTAATATTTTTGACTTTAATTCCATTTTAAAACCAATGACTGTCCAGGTGTTGGATCATAGGGAACCTGTATTTGATTTGGATGTTCTAGTTTTCTTTTTTTTAATTTGTTTTCTAAATGTTTGTAACCTCCTCATACAATATGTAATATTCTATTTAGCTATAAGTTTTGCACTTATATGTGTAAATTAGAAAATAGAAGAGTCGAGACATTTGCGCTTTCCAAAGCTTCAATAAGCTCTCATTTGCGTGATTTCACATATTTTATAGTGCAAAGTACATTATTATGGCTTGAGGATTAAAATTTGTAAACTTTTGGTAATTTTGATGTAAAACTAAATTTGTACTAACGTGAAATGTAATATAGACACTACCTGTAGTGGTTTTAATAAAACATCCAGTCGTTTAAATTCGCATTTTATTATTTTAAGAATAATTTTAAAATAAGCAACAAACAAATAACAACATAAAAAGAACATATGTGGTGCTACATACATCTGCTACATTTATTCAAACACTGTAATGATCTCATAAAAAGCGTTCGCGAAAGCTTCGTATTACTATGATTATATCATATCATACACTCATCACAGAACACACGGTACAGTACAGTACAGTATAGTACAGTATGCTACAGTACACCACAGTGCAGCGGCCGCCCGCCGCATGCTATGTCACTATCATTAGTTATGGCACTCTCGCAGCTCTGCCCGATGAGGTGTTCCCTACACGTTCCGATACTTTGGTGTCATATGTCAAACATTATGTGTCATTGAATCACAAGCACGCCAATCTCATATCATAAATATAGCGGAAAATTCGATCACTTGAATAAATTCATTGAAGTTAAATAAATAAATTAAAATAATACAATCAGTTACAGTGTTTTTAAGATACGGAGCAGTAAATAAACACAATATTCAATAAAAAATGTTATAAATTCAGATTCACCTTGCTATCACTTAATACAATCATTTGAGCTTTGAATGATAAATGTATTCCATATCCACCCATATAAAATATCTACTTACTTAAGTTACAGCATAAAATAGTTTAGCGCTCGATCGGTCAAGTGATTAGTACCTAGGAAGCTCAGTCCACGATGGATATCTGCGCGAAGCCCACCAGGCCCTTCTCGTCCAGTGCGTCCGCGGGGTCGGCGGAGTCCAGCCGGAAGGTGAGGGAGCGCGGCGGCGCACCGCCCCCCGGCGCAGGGAATAGGTTCAGGTCGACTAGGCGCTGCAGCTGCACCGCAATGGCCGCCGCGTCGCACGCCGCCACCAGCCCCGCGCCCACCAGCTCCGTGGCGATGCCATCCGCAGAATCCTTGCCGGGCGCGAACTCGAACCGGATGTCGTTCAGCTCCTTGTTGGCGTTGCGCATGCGCAGCACCAGGTCAATCTGCGGCGCCTCGCCGGCTGCCGGCGAGCCAATAGTGAAGCCGGCGCCCTCGGCCGGCTCACCGTCGCTGTCGCTGTCGGAGGAATCGGCTCGCGGCAGCTGGTTCATGGGGCGGTCGCGGCCGCCGTCGCCCTCCTCGTCGTCGTCCTCTTCCTCGCTCTCCCAGACCCACTCGCCGGTCTCCATGCGGTGCAGGCGGCCCGAGGCGCCCGGCTGCCGTTTGCTGGCCTTGTGCACGCGCGTCTCCATGCTCGGCCCGATCGACACCAGCGTCTGCACGAGGTACTTGCGGTCCTTGGCCTTCTTGAAGAACGAGTGCTTCAGCAACTCCGTGGCGGAGGGCCTCTTGGTAGGGTCCTTCTGGAGGCACTCGGATATCATTTTCCTGAATGTCTTCCCGTACGCCTTGTACTGGTCCTTCTCCTCGGCGCCGGTGTCCAGCGTGGGCGGGTCGTTCTGCAGCGTCAGCATCAGCACTTTCATCGGCGGGTACTTGTGGTAGGGCGCGGTGCCGGTCGCCATTTCTATGGCGGTGATGCCGAAGGACCAGATGTCGGCTTTGAAATCGTAGCCGTGGTTTTGCTCCATGACCTCAGGCGCCATCCAGCAGGGGGTGCCGACGAAGGTGTGGCGCACCTTCTGCCGCGAGAGGTCCCTGCCGGTGGCCAGCCACGCGGACACGCCGAAGTCTGCGATCTGCACGGTGCCCTCGTCGCCGAGCAGGATGTTGCCGGCTTTGATGTCTCTGTGTATCTGTCCATTCTGGTGGAAGTATTCCAGTCCCTTCAGGACCTCCTTGAGAACGGTTGCGATGGTGGCCTCGTCGAACACGCCGTGCTTGCAGTTGGAGATTCTCATCTTGTGCTTGATGATGTCCAGCAGGCTGCCTCCCTCGAGCAGACGCAGCACGAGCCACAGCTCCTCCTTGACGACGAAGCTGGTGTAGTATGTGACGACATTCTCGTGGTTGCAGCTGGACATGGCCTGTATCTCCTTCAGGAGTTCGTCCATGGAGGTGTTCCACTTCTCGAGGTTGATGCGTTTGATGGCGCACTTCTCCGCGCGCGGCTGGCAGTAGGCGGCGTGCACCACGGCGGTGGCGCCCACGCCGATTACCTCCAGCAGCTCATAGTCCTCCTGACTGTTGGGCCAGGTGTGCCCCGAACCCGCCATTCTTATCACTTCTTTGATATGGACGTACTTTATCAACTTATGACTATTATTTATATTTAATGAGGCCTGTAAGCTAGCACTTAACTGTATGTATATCTTAGGAGTGAATAATTTTTAAACAATTTTTGAAGGAAATGGTATAATCAAGTTATTCATAGTGATATGATTTATAGGGTGATAATTTTGTATAATGAATTCTCTTCTCGATTTTGTCACCTCGATTCTGTGGAGTGGTTGGTTATTTCCTCGAAGTTCTAATATGGTTTTATCTTTTTTTGGTTTACTTTCAGCGTTGAAATCTACATCGGACGGGTACAGATAGTCACCTGGAAGATAAAATATTTTTTTTAATTTCATCCTATTAATAAAATTCACCATGTCATTTAATTATATACAAAAAATCGAGACCAAAGGAATCGTATATAATATTATATTACGATAACCAGTTTGAACAATTTTAAATATGAATATAATTAAATCACATTTAATTTGATAATAACACGGAAATTCTTTAACTTATAAACCAGTTTAGATTTGTACACAGTAATGAGTCTAGAAGTTACATAACACACATCAAAACAAGCATAAGCTAAAAGAACAAAACATCTTCATTTACATTCAATTATTATGCTAGCTGTACATGTCACTAATATCTTGGGTTTAAAATAATTATACAATATTTGAATGTGGTGTTTTAAGGCCTTGAGGCATTCAGGCCTAATATAAGTCCTCTTTCACTTCCACCATTTTCTTATAGGGAAAGAAAGGGATTAAGGGAGAAGGGGTCAAATAGAAATATAGTTTTTCTTTCTTCCTCTGTCAAGGAAAGCTAGTAATCACACCAGTTAGGGATATCTGGGCAGCGGTAATTTTGCTATATTGTGATGGCCACTTGCACATTTGCCACATTTTAAATAAATAAAAAAGTGCTTTTACAATTGAGACACAGTTATTAAAATTTGAAAAAATTCAATATAGTTTGTTGGTTAAATATTAATTTAGTTGTGATATTTAATATAAAATATATACCTGGCAACAATTCAATCACACCATCCTTAGCTTGTACAGGCACTGTGTATAATAATATGTTACCCCGAGAACTTCTTTCCTTAGCAAATGTTATTAATTCATTGATATCTGGTAAATAGGATAATCTGCTAAACTCATATGCTTGAGGTGGATAAAGTAAAACTTCAGCTTTACTACTGCTCTTTAAAATTTCTGTCGGTGTCGACCACTAAAACAGGCAAACCAAAAATTAAAGATAAACATGCATAAATAAAAATGTTCTTTGGACCATAATATGCACTAAATGTTAGGTTGTATAATTAAATTGTTGCTTCAATCAAGATAAATATGAGATTTTGGAAATTTTTACTGAAGAAGAGTTTCCTTAAAAAATTTAATACTGTTTAGTAAAGAACTTTTGAAGAAGTATTGACCTCCGAGAAAAAACAAAATTGCCAGACATATTAATTAGGAAATACCAACTTAAATGGCGCTGGACCGGTCACATGATGAGAGACACAAAAGGAAAATGGAGTAGAGCTGTGACAGAATGGTACCCGAGAGACGGTAAAAGAAGGAGAGGTCAGCAGCTTCTAAGATGGGAGGATGACGAAGATGACAGCCGGCCCAAATTGGAGGAGAGTTGCCCACAACAGAAATCAATAGAATTGTTTAGAGGAGGCCTATGCCAAAAGGCACACTGAAATTAGAGATATATTGCAAAGTTTATGCATTCTCAACTTTGTATTTCCTGAAAATTTTAGAATTAAAGGGCTATATTATTATTATTATTAATAAAGAACTTAATTCTTTATTTATTCATTTGCAGATATGCATTGTAATTGGTAATTTCCAATTGGTAATTTTTTTGTAATATATAAAAATACATACTTTTACATTAACTACCTCAGAATTGCTGTATATTGTAGGTTTATTTTCTAAAGCAGTAACAAAGAAAGCTGCATCAAATCTCTTTGGTTGTTTGACAGGTGTAAGCCAGTTACTCCAATAATGCAAAGCCCATATATCCGGATAGCATTTATATTCCTTGCAGAGAGTTAATAGTTCTGCAGGATTTTTGCTTACCTAAAATAGGTTTTAAATAATTCAAATGATATTATATATCTTAAGTTATTCCAGGAAAACCTTGAATCGGTTTGAATTTTGCATAAAACCTTCAGAAAGATTTTACAGGTGTGTCAGGACCTCAATTAAGTTACTTGATCCCTGCCCACCTCCACCAAGTTACAGGTGTAAGTTATGCTGTTAAATAATTTGATGAAATCTGAGGTTAACTAGAATATTAATATAATTTTCTCACCCGTTCTCTCCAATGTTTTAGATCCTCATCAATTAAAAGTGACGCCCAATCGGTGTTTCTTTCAGATTTCTGACTCTGACTGCATATAAGGAGTCCTAATTCTTCAAAAGTCTCCCTTATTGCAGTTATTCTCAAGGCGACATGCCTGATACAGAAATATCTAACATTATCACTGACCAAACAAATTGTTTCGATTCATGAAATATTACAACTATATGGAACATTTAGACAACATTGTAAAACACTTATTAGGATTTTTTGTGATGGGTGTTACTGGCAAACCTCTACTCTAATTGAGACTACAAAATGCAATAGATTTAGTGTTTAGGTGTAATATTAACTCAAAACAATTATTGAAATGGAACAATAAAATTTCATCATTTATATTCAAAGTTAAATATACACTTGTTCAAATATAACCAATTGGATTATGAATTGTTGGAGAAACGTCACTGACAGATGAAGTGACAAATTACACACTAAAATACAAATGTAAAAGCAAACAAACTGATAGATTGAATCAATAACATTCTGTTCAATAAACATGCACAATGTGATTTATCTAACAATTACTTCAACACAACAGTCTAATTGTATAAGTAAATTATTCAAATGAGATTGTACATACCTTTGAATTGGATTATTTTCAAATAAAGGCGATAATGGACTCCCAATGCGATGGAAACTTTTAAAATCGTTCTCCGTATATCCAAAGGTACAGAGATGCTTGTACCACTCCTCGTCTCCGTCGGCGGCCTCACAAACGCCGCCCGGGAACACCACACTATTCGGGAATGACGCGTTATGCGTTCGAGTCTGTAACAAGATGTCGTAGTTACAATTACCCGTTTCTCTATTCACAGGTGTGATGTTTTGCTTTCTTTTGGTAGCGACTATTAAAGTGGCAGAATCACGCCAACATTTCTGTATTGCTTTTTTCATGATTGCTACAAAACAAAATGTAATGCACTAAAACAACCACCAACAGAGTTAAAACTTACAAGGTCGAAACTTACGCACTTCTATACAAATTCAATATTCGCCTTATCTAATATGTTTGATGATAATTTATTTCTCAGATAGGTTTGATGAACCTACAGAATATATAAAAATAGCTTAGAACATGAAATTGACATTCTCTCACATTTTTTTCATCGCATTCTAGTTCTACTTGACGTTCGGATACTGCATTGCACGTCACCTATAGTGCTACAAGGATATTGTGGACTTTTTGACATTGACGAGAGGGCGCCTATGAGCATTTAGGGTTACCAGCAAGGTAATATTTCCATATATTAAGGAAAATCTTCTCTTTTTAGATCAATAAAAAGCAAATTTTAAATGAAGTACTTGTATATAACTAGGAAATGCTATTGACTTCGTTTGTCGGGAGAAGACTCTATATTTAAATGAATTTTGTAGCTATTGCTTTTATCCCTTACGTAGAAAGTTAGGGGAGGAATAGCCTTAACATCATATGTATTGTCTTACTTAGTGCTAATCTTACGAATAATAGAAATGGTAATGATTGATTGTCGTTGTTTATAATCATCATGTGCCCAATGGTTCGAACTTTGCGTTATAAAATGGTCAGACAGCCAGTTTCTTTATATATTTCTGAGTATACACAGTAATTTCCTTATTACTTAAGTAAATACGTATGTTAAAAATTTAAATCTTGTTGATTTAATGTCATGAAGGCGATGGTTCCAGTTGCGTAAAACACGTTACAAATAAGGGTTCGGTCGCTGCAATTTGAAATGTAGAGGTAATAAAACAACTATCAGCAAAAATGCTTTTAAGTCAATTACTATTTAACAATTTTATTTTAATTTCAAAATTAAACGTATCATGATGCGTTCCCTTTGGAGTTATGTTTTTTTTCTTGGCTTAACAAATAGTTACACATGGTAACGCATTCCCGTTGCAACCGACACACGATGGTGTATATTTTCAAATGTAATTACTGGAATACTGGATCGCCCTGCTTCTTCTCCGCAATAAAAAATCTCCGACTTTCAAAACAACATCTCTACTTTTAAACACTTTCATCGTGTTGTTTTCATTGAATAACATTAAAAAAAATGCGTAAAGTAATGACCCGAAGTGAACTGACAAAATGTCAAAATATGACACTCATTCAATTGACTTTTTTTAGTTCACAAAATTGCCGTGTGCCAAAATACCTATGCACTACTATACAAAGCGTGTCAAAATAATCGATGAACGATTTATTTGTCAAATGCCATTTTTATAACTTAGTCAAACGTGAATTTAATTTCATAATATGGAACTAAAATAATTATTTTATTTTTTAAATATTGATGCATTGTAAACTTGAATATTTCATTGTTGTCAATTTTTCATGAAATCAGATCGGATATTACCATGATGGCAATTTAAGACAAATACAGACTATATTTTTTTTGGAAACTAATTCATAATTTTTCAAAACTTTTACCTTAGGTAAACCTAACAGTATAAATACTGTCGAAACAAATACACTTGTAAAAGCTGAAAGTGTATCTAATATGTTTTTTGTATTATACATTCAGGATAGCAGACAGAGAAGTATTGCTGTCAGAGTTGTTATGGATTGGCATTTCTGTTTCCATTTTAGACATTTCCATTATAAATAATTTGGGAATGATGTCATAAAAAATCGTCAATCTCATAATTAAATTACTGTAAAAAATTTTATTTGACACGCGCAACAAGTGCGGCGCAGACAGAGGAAAGGGAAAGAGGCAAGCGTGACTCATTGATCAGGGCGCCTGTTGCTTAAGCCAAAGTTCCTATTTTCCCTACTTCTCATGCCTGTCAGCCTTGCCTTGCCTCTCTTTGCTTAACCCGGTAGCCTGTCCCATACCCATCTCGGACGTTCTGAATAATCTATGTGACGCACGAAACGACTTATTTGCATACAGATTAATTTTAGCATGGTTGGCTGCCCCAAAAACCTGTTCCCAATATAATCTTACAACATTTTTGTTTTATAGAGCAAGTTAATTTAATTACAAATCGTCCTTGATTAAGTTCTTGCTTCGAAAACGCGCCACATTATATTAAAACCAATATTTTTTACTGTTACATAAAAATAAATAATAAACAGCCTTCGGACCAGACGGACAAATTAACACTTCTCATATAAACTACATTTTTTATAAGCCAGTAATAAAACCGTGGTGCATTTCTTTACCGCAGCAATTTTTCAAAGTTCAATTTTTTCGGTAGTTTATTGCTTAAAAAGTGTACTAAAAACTGCAGTACCGAATGTAGCTCACTGAAGAGCTTTGTCTATAAATCGTTGAGCATCGCGTTAACTTTGCCGGCCGAGTGACAAATTTCTCGCTGCCGCGTTTAAAGTTTTATACCAACAAACAACTTGGGCAGCTTCCAACCTGGTTTGTTTCCTTTGTTTCGAGTTTCTGAAGCGTTTTTCTAATTTCTTTACAGTTTGTTCAACTTGTAGTATTAAATTATTGTTATTTCAATGTGAATTGTTACGAAAATGCTACAAAGTAGATGAACAGTGGCGTATTTCACGCTTTGTATGTTGGTAATCGTATTTCACAGTAGTTAGCAAGAAGTTATATTTCGAGTTAAAGCCATATCTTTTTATTTCCAATATCTCACTATTCTAAAAGTAATTGTTAAGTCTGTGGTGTAATATAGTTTTAATAATTGTTACAAATCTGTATTATGGTTATAGAATGTTGGCAGAGATCCTTACTCTGCCGTGGACCATATGCAGACGTCAAGTTAAATGTCTGCCGTTACTGCACAACTAACGAGACCGCAACGCAGCGCTAGCGTGCGGTTATGGCCACTTTGACCACTTGCACGTTTTCAAGCAAGCAGCTTACAAATTGTAACAAAGTACTTTTGTTGCCACTATTTCTGTTTATCTGTAGTGTAATAATGACATTAGAGGTATTTCTAATTGACCATAAAACAATCTAAATAATATATAGGTGGACATGATTCTAGTTGTTTTGTGTTCTAAATGACATTAGCAATTATTGTGTGTGTAAGAAGATACAAAAATCTTATATTAATTTTGTACAAGTTAATAAAGAGAAACATTGCTAACAAATTAAAGATATAGGCACAGTAATCCTCGATCCAACATGTCGCCTCGAATCATTCCAATCTGGTTCAGTTTGCGAGGGCGAGGTGTCAGGTTGAATGAAATGGATTTACATGTGAACCCGTCCCAGTAGCGTCACTGTTGCATAAACTTCCGCGTCTGTGCTCGCAGCTTCAAATATATCACATGGAAGGTTGATGGAAGGGTTCATTTTAAAATACTATTATAAAAATATGTATTTGAATGTTATGTTTTGCAATTAAAAATTACAGAAATAATACGTTGCTGTATTAAGACAAATATCTAGATGAAGATACGTTTTTTCAATAGATGTAAAAGAATATTTATAGCGCGCTCACACCTTTGACTAAACTATCACACAACCGTGTAATCGCGCTTTTGTTCCTATGAGCTTATATGGAGGTGTGCATACTACTCGATTTTTAGTTGTGCAACTAAACAATCGACAATCGCACAACAGTTGTGCGATAGTTTAGTCAAAGGTATGCGCCCGCTCTTAGGTTTATTTAAATGGTCACGTGTAATGACTCGTAAATTTTATCCAAATGACTACCAGGATTCCTAAGCACCTTGTTCCGGACTTAATGAGTCTCTAAAAAAAAGTTTGTGTTTGTTTTATAGTTCATTTTAAACATTGTTATAAAAATTATAACTCGTATTTTTTAAAACAGAGATTAAGTTTTCCTTTGTAGCTTAATTAAATCTATTCGTAGAGATGTGTGTTTTAACACATCTATTTTTTTTGTATTCAAGATTGAACGAAATGTATTTGTAACATAGCCGCAGTGGTATCGCAACTTCAACTCCTATTTGCAGTGGAAGTATTCCGCTTCGATAGATTACAGTTTTCAGTCGGGGAATGTATTTCATTTTAAATTGTGAACATATTTTGACAGATTGAATTTTTATTTTAATCGATACGTTTTGTATATTTCTCAGTATTCAAACAATTCAGAATGTAGATATAGGTAGGTAGATTTTGAATATCAAACAAAGATACGCGAGGGAAGAGACGATTTTTTCATTTTCCATTACGTACGCAATCGTTCTTCGGATAACGTCGGATATTTACTTGTAACACGTGGAATCCACAAATCTTCTCGTTTCTCGTTTCTATTCTGAGAATATTGACTGTGAGGTTTATGAGGAGTCACAAAAAATATTAAAACCCTATGTGGCAAAATGATACGTGAATTTGTGCAATTACGTAGCAAAAAACAAATGTCTACTTTTAGTTTTAAGTTTAATGACTGATAGACGGTCTGGTTTTGGTAAGCATAGGCAGACTCTCAGCCACAAAGCCTCTGAGAGGCTTGGTCTTGATCTTTGTAGCCATCATTAAGGCTGGCTTTCATTTACAGAATACTAGTGCTTAGTACAGAAGCAATTAAAAAATCTCTCGCTCTCCTGGTTATAATGTAGATTGTGGTTTTTATAAAACTTTAGAATTACCACTAGTTTATTCAAGAGCAATATTGCCAACTTTTCCTTCCACTTTGCAAATAAAAAGTCAACAAAATGATTGTTATCATAACTTGTGAGCAATTGTATTACGTTGTTGTAGTTTGCATTGTTCATAGCGGCAGCGCGGTGCGCGGTGCGCGGTGCAAACTAAGCTGAATTAGTATAAAAAACTTCACAAACTCTACCTGATACGGTTTTATGAACGAATAATAAAATACTGTGTTGCGTAAAGAATCCTTTTTTTTAATAATTTGTCAACATTTAATTCAGTATAATCAAAACTCGATCAGGACTAATACGTTTGTGACCTTCCTCAGTAGAGACGTCATCAGCATCAATTGTTCGCAAGCCGTCGGTTCCGCCAGTCTTGGTGAAAACTTCGCCTGGTCTTGTATGAAAAGCCTTTGCCTTGGCGTTGAATTCACATTAGACTTCAACTCTTGTGACTCCTGAGATTGATTGCCTGGGCTAAGGTTTTATGTTCATGTTTTTATTAAGTTGTAAGTCTATGTAAAAATGGAGTAGGAATTGATGGTAATTTAATAGGGAAACAATGA